>CAUYQG010124483.1:0-27152 GCA_963574415.1 Tarsius wallacei | reverse complement strand
AGGTGAGATTGCAGCAAAAAGGTGCCCCTTGGGGTGTGTAAGAATGTTTTTCCACCTTTTTTCTTATAACATCAGGAGGTCGAGAAAAATGAGTCGACCATTTCCTTATTTCCTTTTAATAATAAATAACAGACCCCAGCTAAGAGCTGGTGGAAAACAACCATTTGAGATAAAAAATAGGCTAGAATATTTTAGGGTAAATAAGTAGGTGTTGGAGATGTTGAGATAGAAGTTAGAATATTAATAATAAAATAATAAGATTAGAGATATATAATAATATTAGTGATAGTTGAGAAAATATAGGGATATAAGGATAGAAATAAGATTAATAGAAGTAAATATATGGTAGTAAATTAAATAAGGTTTAGAGTTAGGGTTTAGTCTTATAGGATAAGGATATCATATGTTTACAGTAGTAAATAGTTATAAGGAAATCAGGAAGAAAAACAGGATGTTCACAAATGTTTAACTTAAGAAAAACACCATCTGTGGTTGAGATAGTAACTGCTGTCTAGTTCTTGCCCATTGATTGAAAAACATGAATGGCACAGAGTCGGCAGGAAGGAAACTGGATAGTAATTGTTAAAGGTCAACTTTATTGTGAATGAAAAAAGGATGTACGTAGACGTTTAGTTAGCAACATAGGATACATTTTGTGGGTGCCGGGCTGGGTGGAAAAACTATATAAGCATGTGAAAATTCAATAAAAATTGGCAGTCTTGAGCTCTCCCCAGGAAGGTGATTCCTGTCGTTCTTCTTTGCCGTTCCCGATTCTCCCATCTCAGGCCCTGACTCTCTCCTGGAGTTGGACTCCGGCAAGTTTACATATAGCTATAGTAAAGGATAGACTGATAAATAGCTAAGTATAATGTGATATTGTCAAATATTTATACCTAAGCCAATGTTTTCCAGAAAGGAGAATAAAAGGCCTTTTAATCTTGGGATTCTAATTTTCAACATCAACTAATCTTCATTAAATAGTTTTTAGAGTTTTCTACAGTCTAGGTCATCTGATCTTTTCATTTATATTATGTCTTATTCTCTGAGGTAATTGACGAAGAGAAGTTCATTGTTGTCTCCCAAACCTGACAGCTTTTTCCTTGCATCTGTTTCTTTCTCTCAGAATTGCCCTCTTGGTGCCTTCCCAGTTCAAGGCCACATCATCGCTGATGTCCAACTCTATAGCCACCTTGCCTTCCGTTCAACACATTAATTGGATAATCTCTTATGCTTCACATGGCACTTGGGTCCTGAGAATAAAGAATAAATTTCCCATGAGGTCATTGTTCTTAATATGATCACAATCTAGTAGAAACATTATTTAGGCACATAATTACAATAAAGTAAATTTAAAGTTGGGTATGCTAGGTCACAATTGTAATCCCAGGGCTCTGGAAGGCCGAGGCAGGAGGATCACTTGAGACCAGGAATCTGAAAGCAGTCTGGGTAATATGGCAAGATCCTGACTCAAAACAACAACAACAACAACAAAAAACCCCAAATAGACGGAAATGGTGGTGCATGCCTATAGTCCCAGCTACTCGGAAGACTAAGGAAGAAGCATTGCTCGAGGCTAGGAGTTTGAAGTTACAGTGACTGTGAGCTATGATTGTGCCACAGCACTCCAGCATGGGCAACAGAGTGAGATTCTGTCTCAAATAAATAAATAAATAAGATCAAGTAAGTTTGAAAATATGGGCAGGCTATAGAATTCATATAAAAGAGTGAGTGATTAGCATTTCATAAGCCAAAATTCACTGACATGAAGACATGAAAGCATGACAGTGGGAGTGACAGATGATGACTACTGGGAAAAGAAACAGGTTGTGCAAAACCACAGAGGACTGAAACATTCTAGCAGTTACATGTATATGTCACCATATCATAATGTGTAATGTAGAAATTATTCCCAGTTGAAAAGGGATCCCCAAAGCATTTGAAACAAGATTAAGCAAGGGGGCATATTTTAGAAGGCAAGGCTGAAGAGGTAGCTCGGGACCACATCATGAAGGCACTTATGTTCATAGAAAAGTGCTTGGATTTTATCTTGTTGTTATTGAGGTGCCAAGAGAATTTGAGGGGCCATTTGGTTTGAGATAGGCTACTCTGCTCTATTTATGACAAGTTTGAAGTGACAAGAGCCAGGGGAATAGTTATGCTGCCAACTGAATGAAGTGATACATCTGAATCGCTCTCTCATCAGAACTGTCAGTTACCTTGCTATCTGCCACCTCCTTCTAACAACAGACCCTTCCTAGGTGGATGCCACAATCTGGACTCTGATTTGCATAGCTGACAACTTTTGAAGAAAACACCATCACGGCTGTGGATGATACTGTACATCCATGTCCATCTACCCTTGGAAGAGACTCAGCATCACCCAGGAATCATTTATGTTTTTCTTCCTAGATAGGATGGCTCTGATTTTTCTCAATTACTATTTTAAAACTTAGATATTCTTTTAAACCTCTTATTCAAATATACCCTTTTATTCTCAGCAGACAAATGTGCCTTTTATTTCTTGAGCAAAATTGTTGCGACTTTATGAATATTCTCTAAATACTTCCTGACTTAGTCAATTTGCATTGTTATAAAGGAATGCCAAACTTCACCTTCATGCAACCTACTTATGTAGCAAGCCATCACTTGTACCCCACAGCTATAAAATAAATAAGATAAACAAAATAAAAAATAAAAAAATAAAGAAATGCCCAAGGCTGCGTAAGTTATAAAGAAAAATTTCTGCAGTCCATACTAAAAGCATAGTGCCAGTATCTACTTCTGGTGAGAGTTTCAGGAACCTTCCAATCATGAAGGAAGACAAAGGAGAACTGGATGGCATGGTAAGAGAGAAAATGAGAGGGGGGGAAGGGGGCGTTATACTCTTTCAGGCAACTTGCTTTCTACCATTCAATCTAGCAATCCCACTGATGGCTTTCTACTCAAAGGAAAATAAATGATTATATCAGAAAAATATCTGCACTTGTATATTTATTGCAGCATTGTTCACAATAACAGAAATATGGGATCAAGTTATGTGTTCATCAATAGAAAATTAGATAAATAAAATGTGATACACACACACACAGAGACACACACACAGAGACACCATGGAATACTACTCAACTATAAAAAAATAATGAAACTGTCTTTTGCGGCAACATGAATGGAACTGGAGACCATTTTCTTGAGTGAAATAATTAAGAAACAGACACCTCATTTTCTCTCCTCTATATAACGTGTACACATAGACCTAGAGAGTGGCATAATGGACATTGGAGATTTGCTAACAGGTAGTTGGCAGAGGGAGGGATAAGAAATTACCTAATAAATACAATGTGTACTATTCAAGTGATGGTTACACTAAAAGCCCAGACTTTGCCACCACACAATATATCCATGTAACAAAAATGCACTTCTACCTCCTTAATCTATTTTTAAAAAATTTTTAAACAGTTTTAAGGTGAACAGATTGAGGAAGAAGTCACTCATTACCATGGTAAGGGCACCAAGCCATTCATGAGGGATCTACCTCCATGACCCAAACACCTGCCATTAAGCCCCATCTCCAATATTGGGGATCAAATTTTAACATGAAATTTGGAGAGGACAAGTATCCAAACTATATCACTTCCTCTCTCCCATCAAGATTCAATCTGTTGTATATTTATAGCTATCTTACCTTTTTTTCTCATGTTTCAGAAACAATATGCCTTTAAGAGTCTGTCTTTTAAATGGTTTTCTGTCCCTTATGAGAAAATCCTATCTACTTATGCCCTTGACTTTGTCGTTCCATACTTCCTCACAGACTTATTTCCTTCACTCATTAATGCTCTCTACTATTGCTTAAATCTCTCCTCTCCATTTTATTAACTTATAATATTTGAAATTACTTCCTAAAATTTACTCTAGGACCACCAGTTTTGTGTTGGTTTTCCAGATTAGCATTTTTTTCTTTCCTTTTTTTAAGTTTTTAAGCAAAGTTTATTTAGAAAGTAAGTTAGACAGGAGAGAGAAAGAGAGAGAGAAAGAGAGAGAGAGCGAGAGCAAGCATATTCACCTCCCCAAGGGTAGGGGAGAGAGCCAAAGCTAAGGAAACATTGCAGCCATAGCGCAAAGAAGCAGGTGGTGACAGAGTTTAACAAAGAAATAGCCCAGAATTCGTGCTTTTAAGCCGCAGATAACCAGGGAAGATTGCAAATGATGTCCCTCACTATAACAAATTCTGCAGTTTTCCACATTTGGGGAAATCACAGGAGTTGGCACATTCGAAGTGCAATGGATAAGCCTTGCCCTGGGAAAACCACCTTCATGATCATAGTATATCTCCTGCCAGGTAAATATTAGTTTCGCATTTTAACATTATACGGAGAGAAAGCACTGAGCTACTTCCTTCAGTTGAGAGATCTTCTTCCTTTTTTTTTTAAATTAATGTCCAATTATTGCTGGAGACAGTATAGAAATGTGCTACTCTTCAATTTACATTATGGGGGCTAAAAGTTACCTGTGATTGGGGGCTATCATCTGTTGCTTTATTTACATGCATCTGATTAATTTCCACAAGTCATCAGTGAAATACTCCCCCGTCACTGTCATGGCTACATTTTGACTGTCAATTCTGAGAGTACAAATGGGATGATTTAAATGATTCTACTCATGTGTCTCGAAGACAACTCTTTCTTTGATACTCTTGAGTTAATTGACTTTTTTTTCCTTCTCAAGCTGACCTTTATAGCACTTTTGTTTCTACCTGATTTTGAGTACTAATGAATATTATCCCAATTTGTACATAATTTTGTTGAAATAATTCTAATATATTTTTGGAAACCTACTCTGTCCCATGTGCTGTTCCAGATTCTAAAACTGTAAATATGAATAAGAGAGACAGCATTCCTGAACTTTTGGGTCTTACATTTGGGAGAGCAGGGTGAGAGTGAATAGCATGAAAACAGAAAATACATAATTTTAAAAAATAGATAAATACAAAAAGTGAATTTGTAAGGAACGAAGACTAGCTAGGGGTATTTCAAATTTTAATAATTATATACTTATTCTGCCTGAGCAGAATTTTCACACTTCTGTGCATCTAGTCTCTTTATCCTAGTAGGTATGTTTTGAAGACTTCAGCATAGCTCACTTGTGTAACTAAGATTTTTGCAAAGTAAAATAAATAAAATAAAATGTGATCATCTTGTAACTCTGAAACTTTGAGAAAATTGTTCTCTAAGATTATCCAAATTCTGTGCTACTTCAAATAATTTTGTATTGTTTTCTTGTCAGTTTGACAATATTGGTTTCACAATGTTGAAAATTCATCTCATGCCATTAAGCTAAGTTGAGAGGAAAGCCCTTTTATGTATGGTAAACTCTGCACCCAATTCTTGGCATGAACATTTGATTTCCCACTTGTGCCCCATTGTCAGCAGGAGTAGAGTAACTGTACTATCCTAGCCTCACATCTCACTGTAGAGCCAGGTCTAGTGATAGATGGAACAGTGGAGTATCTTTTAAAAACAATTATATTTTAAAGACAAAAGAACTTCACACCAGAAGAATGCAGCATCTGTGACACTCTCATGGCTAATTTGGCAAATTCAGAAATCAGTCAAATCAATTATGCAGCAACATGAAGACCAAATCTCTAGCTTGTTCAGCCACATTTTGTCTTCCTACCATCTGTGTCAGCCGCCTGTGTTTCTGGAGGAAAAGATTCAAGTGTTTTCAGGAAGCTATTCTTTCCTCTCCTATTTTGCTAATAGTGAATGAAAGGGCTTTGGCAAAGAAGTCAGGATGATAGCAATATGCTCAGACACAAATTTATAGCCTTCTCTAATCATCTCACTGGTTCAACATGAGCCAGATGCATACAGTGGAAGAAGAAAACCTTTAAGCAAAGGTAACATGCGGAGTCTGACAGATGACAATCCCAAAACTAAGCAATCGGATAACACTTTATAGACATCTCTCTTTGGTCTTTAATGAGCTGCTACTGAGAAAAGTATTATCATCTCTACCTGAGGCTCACGATAGATACTGAGTGGTCAGCAAAAGATTAATAAGACACAAGATGAGAAAATTGAGTGCTTCAGCCTAAAGACCCATAGCCAGGCCTTGTTTTTGAAGGAATTGGTAGAAAAATAAAGTGAAGTGTAAGAAAGAAGTATTTTATAACGTTATGAGTCAAGGAAAACACTTCTGAATGTATTGTCACACACACAAAAAAACCTATAAAGAGTAGAATTTATTGTTCTCTTGTATTCAGAACTCTTATGTGATTCACTACTGATTGTATATCCATGCTTCTTTATACCCATGATGCTTAATTTTATGAGTCAATTTGATTGGACCACATAGTGCCCAGACATTAGGCCAATCATCAGCCTGGGTGTGTCTGTGAGGATGTTCCTGGGTGAGAATAACATTTGAAATGGTAGGATGAATAAAGCAGATTGCCCTCCTTGATATGGGTGAGACAATCAGTTAGTTGGGGACTTGTATAAAACAAAAAACCAACCCTCATGTGAGTGACAGGGAACTTCTTCTGCCCAACTTCCTTGAGCTAGGATTTCAGTTTTTTTCTGCCTTTAAACACGAACAAAAACATTGACTCTAGGACAGAAACCAACTACCTTTCAGGCTAAAACATCGACATTAGAACTCCTGGTTTTCAGTACTTTACACTTAGACTGGTGTGTGTGTGTGTGTGTGTGTGTGTGTAAAATAATAAATATTATTTTAAAACTATGCATGGATTTCAATTTTTGTACCAAAATAAACTAACACTAACTTATTACAACAGTTTGAACAGGATGTAATTTGAGGCACTAAGAAGAATAAGACATCAATTTGAAAAATCTCCTTATTAGAGCAACATGAATTCTGCCAAAATTGAAGCAAGAACAGACATCAAATTTATGGTGATGCTTGAGTAAAAGAATAATGAAATTTTGATGCTTTCCAAAAAATCTATGAAGATAGCACCCCAAAGAAATCAGCATTTTACAAATGGATAATTCATTTTAAGAATGGATGAGATGATGTGGCAGGCCATCCTCATCAATTTATGAAGAAAAATTTATATGTTTTGCCATAGTTGAAGAGGACCAATGATTAACAGCAGAACAGCAGCCAACACCATAAGCATCTCAGCTATTGTTTCAGCTTACACAGTTCTGACTAAAAAATTACAGTTTGGAAAACTTTCCTCCTGATGGGTGCCAAAACCATTGTACCCACACCAACTACAGATAAGAGCAGAGCTTTCAATGGAAATGTTAAACAAGTGAGATGAAAGTCTTGAGGCATTTAGTCAAAGAACTATAGCAGGATATGAAGCATGGCTTTACCAATACAATCCCAAAGACAACAAACAATCAAAGCAATGGCTACCAAGAGGTGGAGGTGGTCCAGTCAAAGCAAAAGCAGATCCATTAAGAAAAGGTCATAGCAACAGTTCTTTGGCACACTCCAGGCATTTTGCTTGTTGGCTTTTTTGGAGTGCCAAAGAACAGTAACATCTGCTTATTATGAGATTGTTATGAGAAAATTAACCAAAGTTTTAACAGAAAAATACCCAGGAATTCTTTACCAGACAGTCCTTCTCCATCCCCACAATGCTCCTGCTCTTTTTTTTTTCTCATCAATCAAGGACAATCTTGTGGGAGCTTTGATGGGAAATCATTAGGCATCCACCTTATAGTCCCGATTAGGCTCCTTCTGACTTCTTTTGTTTGTTGTTTGTTTCCTTATCTTAAAAAAATTATGTTAGAGGCACACATTTTTCTTTAGTTAGTAGTACAAAAAAACTGCATTGACATGGTGAAATTTCCAAGGTTAGCCTAAATGGATGGCATCACCACTTACAATTTGCCTTATGTTTGATGATGCTCATATTAGGAAATAAAGTTTATATTATTTTAAAATTATTTTTTATTCAATTTTTCCTAAAACTTTTTGAAGTCATTCTTATATCACACACTGTATTGGTCCTATCCTTCCTATATACATATACATGCATCTAATTCATTCTGTTTCTCTGGAGAATCCTGACATACAATGTCCATGAAGCTCTGCTCTAGGACTCGTCTGTATATTTTGAAGGGAAACAATGTGCATAAGGAGACAGAGATGCATTTCTCTGCTTTTAGAAAGCTTATCACTTCCTCGGCTTCTTCCTTAGTTCTGCTTTCTATTGACAGAGGACTTGTGTTAAATTACACAATGGCCTTCAGGAGTATCTCTGTTTAATTCACTTTTTCCCTCCAACCTTCTCCTCATGAAGCTATATATCTTTGGTCATCAAGACTCTATAACTGGATTCCTGCTGTTGCTTCAAATGCCTAAAATTATGCTCAGAATTTTCAGTAGCTACTGTATCCAGAAATAATGTATATATAATAATATAATATCATAATATAATAATCATGCATATTTCTGTACAAACCCAGAAGCCCTCATTCTTTTTATCCAGAAGGACAATTAAATGTATCCAAACAATTCAGCAAACCAGACAATGATATGTCAGGGCATGAATTAGGCAAACACTGAAACAGAAAGGAAGAAAGGAAGGTACAGAGAAAGGGAGGGACTCAGGGAGGGAGGGAGGGAAGGAAGGAAAGGAGCAAGAGTTTGTTTACTTTATACAAGCCATTACTTCTGTGATGCAATGTCGCTAAGATGAGTAATGAGATCTTGCCTTCAGAAGGTAACAAACCAATAAAAAATGGGGACTTATGCATAACCACAGAATAAGTAATATTCTTGAGAAACTCTGACAGCTCATATACTTCACCAGTGAATCCAAACCTTTCTTAGTTTGCATTAAGCTAAACGTTCTAGACTTTTCAGTTACGCTTTGATTTCCTAATACATGTAGATGTCTGACTCTGATTTAAAGGTCTTCCAGGATGTGTACCAACTTCAGTGATGGAGATGATGAGTCCGGGACTTGGCATGGTGTTCTAGGTTTACTAAAAAGAAGTGTAGGAAAAAAGGAGAATACTCAAGAAAGGGTACTTAGATAACCTTTTTTGCTCCATGTGTTCAAGCATGGTGACCAAAGCCCTAAACATAAGCACTGATGTCTCAGAAGCTTAGAGAAAATTCAGACACTGCCAACCTGTATACTCCAGTGATGCCAACCAGAATTCTCTAAATTATTCCCATAAACAAAAATCTATATAATTCATGATAAGTTACATAGATCAAGAAAATTCACTTGTGGACAGACCCTTTTTTCTAGCAAAATTATCTTTTCTAGTATGTCTAAGTTTAATGTCAAGTTATAATGTCTCAAGCATTAGAATAAGTATCAGTCTTTTCATATTTGATTTTTCATGACAAAAAGGTAAAATGAATAGTATTATTTTTATTTTACTGATGAAAAAAGTTAAGTTTTGGAGTATTATAATAAATGTCACCCAACTGGTAAGCCAAGAAACTGGATTTTGATCTCAGTTCTGCTGGTCTCTAGGAATTGGTTCTTAATATCAAAGCATAGATCCTGATCTTATATTCATGTATCAATAGACATGTAAGGAAATGGTGAAGTGTTAGACACATCAAAATGAAAAAAGTTGAGCTCTCTTTTCATTCAGTCATTCATCCATTTATTTGTCGATTCATCACATATACTTTAGGCTCTACTTTGCACCAGTTATTGAGCAGGCTGTCACAGACAGGTATATTAGTCACAGTTCATGATATAAAATAAATCATAAATGTGTCCTTTGAACTGCTGGAGTTTTGCTGCTTTTGTGTTGTGTTCTTCTTCCCTTTCTTCAGGTTCTTCATTGCCATTCCTGCCCTCTGCCCTCTCAATTGGGCCACTTGCCTCACTTGTCTCCTAACATGTAACATCTGGGTGGAGTTCATGCCACTCTCTTAGACAGGAAGCTGGGAAACCTGCCCCATGCTTCCTGTCTTCCTCAGATACTCAGCATGGGATGCAACCCAGTGATTAACTTTACTTAAATATTTCTGTCTGTTTATTTTTGTCCAAATGGACTGTACATTTATGGAAATAACATCTATGGATAAAACACTTTTTTCTTCATTAATATCACAATACTGGGCCCATAATTGATGTTATATGAATTCAGAATAAATTTCAACTAGGTGTTTTTCTAGAAAGTAAATCAGCATTTAAGTTGCCCCACTCAAGACCAGCCCTTTGTTTAAGACTTGTATACAACAGGGGCTCTCCTAGTTGTATAGGTTTTTTCTTAGCTTTTGGTAAGTTTCCAATCTCCAGCCTTGTTTGACATCTCTTATTACCTGATAGAAGGATTCCATTAATTTGAAACAAAATTTATTTCCCATAACAATGAGAATAAATTCTGGAATACACTGGAAAGTGGTTAGCTTACTAAAAGAAATATTTTATGCACGATTGCATATTTTTTTATGAAGACTAAAAAAACTTACAAAAGATGACACTCTACACACAAAGGGAATGTACTTTTAAAGGGAATGTACTTTTAAATTTAATTTTGCCAAATGCACTGGGCTCAAAATTGGAAGAGAATTATTTTCCACATAGCATATCATATATATATATATATATATATATATATATATATAGACTTGTATCATATTGAGATTTTATGGTGACCTCACAGCTACCTTATTAATAATGAACCAGAGGGGCTCAGCAGAGCTTGGGCTTTGGAGTAATAAATCATACTGTAAGTAAGTGCCATGTTTGCAGTTTTGAAATTTAGAGGAATGTAATATCCAAGATTGAGGGTTTGGCGTGTGGTCAGAGTGACTAGGGGTGGAGGTTGGCCTTTCATGGGGGCTGACACGGGCTTATGGTTGTTAATTAGTTTTACTTTACATTGCTAATTGCTGTTATTCTTTCCAGTTACAATATAATTATTTTTTTAAAAACATGAAACCTCAAATGTCTGGTCCAAATACTTCATTGTACCTCTCCCCAAGGAAGTTTACAAACACAGTTTAGGTTATTTAGAATGATGGATAATAAGGCAAACTTCAAGGTGACTAATGATACCCAAGGCAGAAATCTGCAGCATGGAAGATTCTAGGGGGTTATAATGGATAAGTAAGATCATGGAAAGTTAGCATGTGGATTTTAACTAGTCAACTAACCACCATGTAATTCAGCTATCCCATTTATCAGAAAACTTTGCTAAGTCACCAAGTATGATAATTACTACGACAGTTCCAAGTCAATATGTTTTCAAAGCACAGTCTATTGCCCATGAATTCTGTGCCTAGCACTGTGCTGGGTGAAAAAAGTGATAGAATCTGTTTAACATGTGTCTTTGGATATAGACCTCTCAAAGAGTTTAGAGAAAATGTGGACTCCTTCCTTTTGCACATGCATGTAAGTATACAATGAATCCTCTAGAAATTGTGACGAGATATGCCACAAATGGCAAAGAAGTAAAAAACTCTTTAGTCTCGGCTTAGAGGAACCCCAGAACAGGAATGCCTGGTGTGGGGGAAAGCTGACTAGGTGTCCTGCTGCATCATCATCATGCCGTACTAGCAGATGTTTGCAATAATGATCCCTGGTTAAAGAGAGGGATAGATAAACCATGTTCTTTGCCCTTTCTTAAGAATGCAGGTTGAGGGGTGGTGCATTTTTTTAGTTAAAATTTTCAACAAAACAATTGTTCTTTAAGTAAGAATTGTAAAGCAATCTTTAATAGTACAAATAGTATTTATTATTATGATGGCTAATTTATTGGTAGCAAGCGTCGAATAAGGAATTTCTGTGCATGGAAAGGCTGCCTGCTTAGAATTCCCTTCCACACTTGGGCACCTGGAAGAGTAGCTGTTTTGGCAATTCTGCCACCTCCTCCCATGATATTAGAAAGCTCTGCATGGTCAGTACTGTATACATTATTGAGCTAGTTCCAATTTCCCCAAGTCTTACCATAAACACCTTGGAACATCATACTTTTCCTGTTCCTTCCTTCCAAGTACACACTACCTGGAACTTCATAATTATCCAAGAGAAATTTAATTGGGAGCCCAAATTTCACATATCATACATTTTGCATATTAAAGATTAGAGGATAAAGGCACTGAGAAGGATAGCTATTCTTCAAAGTCTTTAGTCAGTATGAGAACTGGAACTGAAAGTTGTGGCGTGCTCTCAGAATTGGGCTCCATGTAGCCACTGGGAACACACTTCCTTGGGATTCAGCAAACCTGTTGTAACAGCTTTCAGGCAGAAAGCAGCCTGAAAACATTACTGACCTCTGTTAGAGAGAAGCCTCCTAGCAGATCTAACAAAAGTTCATGTCTAATGGATGTGTTCTTCTGTGCCTTTTGGTAAGGTAAGATACCTTTAACAGCATCTTTGAAATTACAGTACTTTGTTCTAGTTTCACAGTAACTGCTCCAGTGGCTGTGTGGGCTCTCTTGGGTTTCTTCTTTCTTTTCTGTGCTGTGAAAACACACACTGAGTATATATTGTTATTATCATTGTTGTTAAGAAGTGAGAGAGCATGAGTTTCTGCCCCATCATCTGTGCAAGGCAGAGGCAGTGAATCCTGCTGGAGCATAATAACAATCTATAAGTAAACCAGACGTGGGAAAATCTATCAAAAATGTGGCAATTTATGAAAATATGTCCCTCAAGTACACCAAAGTTGTCATCAAAGTGAGTTAGCTGCCAATTAACTTCTACGTTTTACACAAAGGGTACAGAATTCTAGTGTAAAAATAAAACCAGTTAATGCATAACTACTGTCTATGAACAATAAATCAGAAACAAAAAAAAATGAGCATACCACTTGGTGCTTTTCAATGCACATTGCCATTTTATGGAATGCTGCTGTTCAGGTTTCTGATTTAGAAAAAGTACTTTCAAATGGGACAATAATATTTCACCTACCTGTTTTAACTTAAAATTTCAGCCAATGAATAGTAATTGAGTGCCCATTGTGTTCTAGGTACTGGGTCACAAAAGCAGGACAATTTGTTAAAACCTGTTAGCACTACTATATGTTCCTGTTACACATTATAATAGATGTGTGTATATTTATATTTTCAACAAATTATTCACTTTTTACAGTGAGCATTCTGTTGGTTAACTTTTAGTAAATTCACCTACACACCAAGTAAAAGTGTGTAGGGGATTCTCTGTGTGCCTTGGAGACAGAATATAAAGGTCAGAAAAGGAGGTGGCATTTGTACTGGCCCTTGAAAGACACTTAGGTGTTCTTTTGTTTGTTTGTTTTTTTGTTTTTTAATTTCCAGCCAAACTATTGGTATGCTCTTGTTCTACTTTATCTACTCAACTAAGGTTTCTCAAAAACAAAGAAACAAAAATAACAACAAAGCCACCTTTGTGCTTATGTGCCCTACCTCCCTATCCTGAGCTCACCTTCTGATGACTTCCTATCACATTTGTGCTCCACAGTATAGAAGGTAGCATGTCATTCCAGCATTCCCACTATCCCTGGGGAATCTCTTGAACCAATGCAACTGACTCCAAGGCAATAACTTTATGTTACACCCTAGAACTTGTGAGCAAAGTACGCAGTTACTGATGGGACAGAGTAACTTTCCTCTGCCCAGATTCATCCAGCCAGCTCTCAGCCAACCACTCACTCACTAATCTTGATGGTAACACCATGCTTTGATGTGCTTTCTGCTCTTCCTGAAAAACCTCTATGCAAATCAGCATGTCCAATATCCAGTTTACCCATCCAAACTTTCTGAATGCTCCATTCCTTTGAAAGTAATGCTCTCCCCTAAAATTTCATAGTTCATCACTTCTCTCTTTTTTATGTTGTATTCACTTACCTCATTCAATACATATTTATCAAACTTCATATATTCCAGGTATTGTGAATATTATGAAACAACAGTGAATTAAAAAAACAAAGATGTCCTGCCCTCTTTCAGCATACAGTGTAGTGTGTGGAATGAGACAATAGACAAGTAGCGTATATAGTAATAAGCACTTTGGAGAAAAATAAATTGGAACAAAGAAAAAAAGTGTTTAAGTATTATGTAATATTAAAGAGGGTGATCAGGGAATCCTTCATGAGGAAGGAAACATTTGAGCAAAAATATGAAGAAGGTATAATTAGACAAACATTTATCAAGCAACTATTGTATTTCTACTCCCTCGATTATAAAACAAACAAATCAATTAATTAAATAATGTCGACATGGTTTCTATCCTATGTCAGGCATTAAATACCTTATTATTGTTTTATCTTTAGTAACCAATTCAGAGACAGGCACTTAGTGCTTATAATAGAGTAAATGAATAGCAGAGTGTAAGAGCAAATGAATATTTTTTCATATTTTCCAAAAAATTTAATCTTAGTTCACCCTGTAAAATATTATGGAAGAAACAGCATTGTTAATCAGATATTTCAAGTGCTCTCCCATATTTCCCAGAGTCCATTAGAGGGACAGGGACTGACAGCTTCTTCCAGCAAAACATGAGTAGAAGTGATGTGACACTGTTGAGCTAAGGCATTTAAGAGACAATACATGAGCTTCCAATTTTCTCCTCTCCTATTTGGCAACCTTGAAAACCAAGTGTTGAGATAGAAATGTCACAAATGGATACTTTGGACTACTTGATAGAGAAAAGTCCTACTAGCTTGAAACAGATTTTTGAAGACAGAGAAAACTTTGTTTTGCTAAGTAATTACAATTTTAGAAATTATTTGTTACCATAATTCTGTCTAGTCTATTCTTATCAAACAAAAGTGTAAGAATATCATTGTGGGGAGTATGTAATCAGTATTTTAAAACAGTACTCATTAAAGTGTAATAGAAATAGGCCTGAAGTTCTATAGGACTGCAAGATCTCAACAATTATATTGATTCTCATTAGTTCACAGAAAATTCAGTTCTAAGAGATTAAGAAACTTTTCCAAAGATAATCATGTGGCTTCTGGAGATGCTGCAATAACAAATAAGACAGAGAGCCCCAACTAGTTTCTTTGAGCCTTGAGTGACTGTTCCATTCACCCTGGATTGAGTGGTATAGGGTGTTAAGTAGTAACTGCTTTGATTTGCTCAAGGGCCTAAAGTGCCTTAGGGAACTAAGAGGACATGGAGAATAGAGACACTGCCTCTGGAGAGCTAATGTCAAGTATACACACAGCGGCTGAGAGTTTATTCTCATGGCTTGAACAGCATACCTCGCTGCACTGGGAACTCCAGGATAATGGGAACTTTAATCTGTTATCCCCCCATAGTCCTCATAACACTGAGCAGGAGAAGGGTCAGTAGAAAATTGATAACTCTATTTGTCTGTTGGTTTATTCGTTGGGTAATTTAAAAAGCAGTGAAATGAACAAACGAAAGCAACCCAGCTTAGTGAAAGCACAATTTTCTTTTGAATTACTTGGATTTCAAAGTCTGGAGTGCCTGAACTTTAAAATAATGAGTTATTAAGCTTTCCTTAGTCTAGACTCTGAAGACCAAACTATCAGGTGAAATATCAACTTGAGGACAATAATAATAATAATAACTCTGGATGGTGTAAGTAAAAAAGGCAGGTGGATGGAGAGTCAGAGTTTGAGTTATACAACCAAAAACGTGCTCAAGTTACCTGCAGACCTGATATAGTGAGGATACTACCATCGACTAGGACTCTGGCACTGAGCCGTAGGCACTAGAGCTGACACCACCAGTATTGCTAGCCCTGGCTTTGGAATTCACCACCAGCAGCTGTCACCACTGCCCAGGAGGCCATTCTTTCTATACTCTCTTCTCAAAATGTGATTTTAACGTTTCCCGTATGTTCTTTTTAGCCAGGATTCTAAAAATAGTATATTCTATTCTCTGGATTAATTTGTTCACCTTACCTTCACTGAGCAACTGGCTTCTCCCTCCACCACTCCACTGATGTTGCCTTTTGGCTGACATCTCAGTGACTTTCTAATTGGTAAATGCACTGAAGATTTTACCCAACTAAACTCGTATAAATTTAATAATCCTGATCATTGCTCACTTTCTTTTTCCTCAGTTCCTGTTTTCCTGCCCATGCCTTAAATACTAGTATTCCAAGGGCTTAATTCTCAATGCATAAATCAGTTCACTTTTCACTTCCCAAGGGATTTAATCCACTCTTGTAATGTTAACTATCACGCGCATGGTTAATGGCATTTATATCTTTATTTATAGCCTTGACTTGTCTTCTAAGCATCAGATTTGTATGTGCAAATTACTGGTAAACATTGGTAAATAAACATATCCTAGAAACATTAAGACTATATATTTTAATTTTCAACTTATCATGCACCCTTGATCCGATTGTCTTTTTGTGTTCCCAGACTCACTGAATTACACCGTTATTTACCCAGTCTCCAAACCAGAGATCTGGTAGTCATCCCTTAATTTTTCACATTGCTCACCTTCAAAACTAAATTAAACAAATCTCATATGTTGGAACTTTGTACATTCTTTTGACTCTGTTCAGTTACAAAAAATTATCTCTTAGTTCAGGGTTTGACAGTAATTTTCCATTACTTTTGACATAGTCTCTGAACAGTCATATTTGGCTCTATTATTGAGCATCTTTCCAAGATAGAGTCACATAAAGTTTCTCTCTTACACTTATAGACAATCATGGGCTCCTGTCTCTTCATATGCATACCCACCTTCTCCCACTGTACTCCAATAATATGGAACCAGTGTAGTTGGCTGCACACTCCATGTGGTTCCAGCCCTCTAGCCATACTGTACTAATGCCTTGAATGTTCCTTGATGTAAGCTCTTTTCAACCTAATTAACTGTTTTTAATCATTCAAGACATAATTTAAGTATTACCTCCTTCAAGAAGTCTTCCTGGCACTTTCCAAAGTGGATAGATTTTTGTTGTTGTTTCTATTTACCTATATTGTCCTGTATCTTGCTTGTGTCCTGTATCCTCTGATAATACTTATAGTTATCACAAGTGTCTACTATCCGACTTAACTCACAGAGGAAAAAGTAGTTATCCAAAGATAGTAAACCCCAGTACCTTAGTGCAAATCATATTCTAATGTTCCAATATTCTGATATTTATTTTTTTCTGTTCTGGACATTTCTTATGCTCTGTAGTCTATGAATGTAGAAACCAATGGTTAGGAGAAGGACAAGGAGCCTGCTTTAGGCAACCCCTGGGCCTTGACTTATTTGTACATTTTTCTGAGTAGAAAATCTAATACAATAATATTTGTTTGTTAGAATTCCCATGGCTACCATAAGTAGATTACAATAAACAGACAAATAAACTAACACATTCTGAGAGCAGGATACTAGAATTTCTTGGAACCGGAGCCCCAATTAATGTGGGTATCATGGGATGGTCTATCTCCACCTTCATTTTTCACATCTACATATTGTGCTTGCACTCACTTCATTTTTCTCTCTTGTTATCAGCTCTTTTTTTCCACTCCTTAGTCCACATTGAGGAATTAACTGTCATCAAAATGCAAATTTAAGTGACTTTTGTTTCAGCTAGTCATGGCAAAATACACTTTAATTTCAGTTACAGTGTCCTGGAGGACACTTTGGTTTATTATGAGTAAAGTGCCTTCCTTGGGGAGGAGGGGTAGAGAAGTTCAGGAGGGTAAGTTATATTATCCTGTCAGGTCAGAGGCAACATTGGGTATTGAAGTGGGGGATTTACTAGATTAAAGAGGAAGGGAGTTATGTGGGGCAGAAGAATAATAGCTATCCACTACACGAGCAATCCTTCACATATGTGCAGTATCCTTCACACCTTACAAAGCTGTTTTTATAAAAGAAATTCACAACTATTTTTTATTTATTTCATGCACTGCCCCTGTGATTTAAGGGATACTATTCTTATTTTGCAGATGAGGAAACTAAAACTCAAAGAGAATAAGAAATCTAATCTGATTTAAATAGCTCATAAGGCTATAGCTAAGCCATGAATTATTGCCTTCATTCTTTAATAAAAATACCTTCAAGTATTGATTAATTTCTTATGGCCGTCTGGGTACCTATAAAAAGCAGTGGTGATTCTCAACCTCAGGGCTGAGCATTCTGCTAGGTGAAACACATTGCCACTTTTTCTGCTTCTCAAGGAGATTTAGTGAGATATTTACCTCTATGAAACGAATATATCTGTCTATTATTCTAAGTTGAATATACATACTCCATGCTTATTATTTTTTTCCCTCTCAACTTCCCTTTTTAAATTTTTTTATTTTAAAGATGTGGAGTACAAGTCAGGATTGGGTACATAAGTAGTTTACATACAGGTGAAGTATGGGCTCCCATTGGACCTCACTTTGCCTGGATTATAATCAATCACTCTTATTGTTGTTATTTGCACCCTCCTTCCCCCGCCCCTGGCAGTGTCCCACTACTGCCAATCCCTTTCTTGCAGTATTATGCTAGATGTTCATGGTCCACTTATGAGTGAGAACGTGTGGTACTCAAATCTTTGTTTCTGTGATAGATCACTGAGTATGATAGACTCTAAATCCACCCAAGTTGCTGCTGCAAAGTTCATAATTTTGTCCTTCTTTATGGCTGCATAATAAACCATCATGTATATGCACCACTTTTTTTTAAATTCAGTCCACTTTCGGTGGGCAGTACAGTTGGCTCAATGTTTTTGCTATTGTGAATAGTACTGCAATAAACATATGCAGGTATCTTTTTTGTAGAATGATTTGCGTTCCTCTGGGTATATTCCCAGAAGGGGGTTGCTGGATCATATGTAAGATCAATTTCTAGTTCTTTTAGAAATCCCCACACTGTTTTACACAGAGGTTGAATTAGTTTGCACTACCACCAACAGTGTAAAAGTGTTCCCTTTCCTCCACATCCTCGTCAGCATCTGTTGTTTTTTGTTTTATTAATGATGGCCATTCTGATTGAAGTTAGGTGGTATCTCATTGTGGTTTTGACTTGCATTTCTCTGATGATTAGTGAGGCTGGGCATTTTTTCATGTGTCTATTGGCTGTTCATATTTCTTCTCTGGAGAAATGTCTATTATTGTCTTTTGCCCACTTTTTACTGGGGGTTTTTGATTTTTTTTTTTTTTTTTTTTTTTTCATTTTGGCATGCCTGAGTTCCTTGTAGATCCTGGATGTTATCACATATACAGTCAGCAAATATTTTTTCCATTCTGCAGGCTTTCTTTCACTCTTTTGATGGTTTCTTTTGCTTTTCAGAAGTTTTTCAGTTTGATGAGGTCCCACTTGACTATTTTATCTCTTGTGTCATGGACATTTGGGGTTTTGGTTAATCAGTAATTGGTGACCTATTCCAATTTCTGTAAGAGTGTCTTCTGCGTTTTCTAAGATTCTTATAGTTTCAGGTTTTATATTTAAGTCTTTGATCTGTTTAGTGTTGATTTTTGTGTATAGTGATAGTTAGGGGTCCTGTTTCATTCTTTTTCATGTGGTCAGGCAGTTTTCTCAGCAACATTTACTGAAAAGGTCCTTCTCTTCCTAGTAGTTGTTGGTGGAGGCATTGTTGAAGATGACTTGGTTAAGAAATTGAAGTTTTGCTTCCAGAATCTCTGTCCTGTTCCATTGGTCTATATGCCTGTTCTTATACCAGTGTGAAGCAGTTTTGATTATTGTAGGCTTATAATAAAGTTTAAAGTCCAGGAGTGTGATATGTCTGCTGTGTTTCTTTTGCTGAGGTTTGTTTTGGCTAGTCATGGCCATTTTTGATTTCATATAAATTTCTATATTGTCATTTCCAGGTCTGAGAAGAATGATGATGGTAATTTAATGGGTATTGAATCTGTAGATTGCCTTGTGTAGGATGGCCATCTTAACAATATTGATTCTTCCAACCCATGAGCATGGAATAATTTTTCCATTTGTGTGTGTGTGTGTCTTCTTTGATTCCTTTGAGCATTGTTTTGTAGTTTTCATTGTAAAGGTCTTTTACTTCTCTGGTTAGGAAGATACCAAGGTGTTTCTTTGTGTGTATGTGTGTGTGGCTATTATGAATGGAATTGTACTTTTTATTTTATTCCCTGCCTGCTTGTTCTTGGTGTATAAAAATGCGACTGTCTTTTACATGTTAATGTTTTACCGGAAACTTTGCCAAAGTCCTTTATCAGTGAAAGGAGGTGGGCAGATTCTCTTTGGTTTTCCTGGTATAGGATCATATTGTCCGCAAGAAGAGATAGTTTAACTTCTTCTTTTCTTATTTGGATACCCCCGATTTTCTTATCCTATCTGATTGCTTTAACTAGAACTTCCAACACTATGTTGAGCAGGTAAGGTGAGAGTGGGCAGCGTTGTCTTGTTCTGGTTTTCAGGGGAAGTGTTTCCAATTTCTGTCCATTTATTAATATGTTAGCTATTGGTTTATTGTAGATTGCTCCTACTATCTTGAAGTATGTTTATTCTACACCTAGGTGTTCAAGGATTTTTATTAAGAACGTTTGCTGGATTTTGCCAAAAGCCTTTTTCTGCATCTAATGATGTAATCTTGTGGTTCTTGTTTTTACATCTGTTAATGTATTCAACTACATTTATTGTCTTGTGGATGTTGAACCAGCCCTGCATCCTGAGGATGAAGCCTACTTGTTCATGATGGATAATTTTGAGATGTGTTGTTGGATCTGATTTGCCAAAATCTTGCTGAGAATTTTTGCATCTATGTTCATAAGGGACATTGGCCTGTAGTTCTCTTTCTTTTTTGGGTTTCTGCCCAGTTTGGGTAACAATGTGATGTTAGCTTCATAAAATGATTTATGGAGAGTTTTTTCTTGATTGCCAGGAATACTTTCAATAGAATTGATATCATCTCTGATTGGTATCAGCTTCTTCTTGTATGTTTTGTAGAACTCTGATGAAAAGCTATCTGGTCTGGTCCAGGGCTTTTTTTTTTTTTTTTTGGTAGGTATTTTCTTATGATGGAGTCAATTTTCCAGGCTGTTATTGGTATATTTACGGTCTCAATTTCTTCTTGTTTCAACTTTGGGAGGTTGTGTGATATCAGAAAATTCTCCATTTTATTTAAGTTTTTGAATTTGTTTCCATATAGGTGTGCATAGTAATCTGTTTTGTATTTCTTCAGGATCAGTTGTGACTTGATATTTTACATTTCTAATTGTGTTTATTTGGGCTATTTGTTTCTTATTCTTGGTCATTCTGGCTAGTGGTCCATCAATCTTGTTTATCCTTTCAATCAACCAGCTTTTTGTTTCACTGGTTTCTTAAGGATATTTTTGTCTTCTTTGTCTTATAATTGGGCTTTTACTTGGTGATCTGGATTCTTCTTCTGAATTTAGGATTTTGATAGTCTTGCTTTTCAAGATCCCTTAGATGTTCATGCTTATTAATATTTTATGGAAAGGCTATATCTCCAGAATCATTCATTCATTTGGCAGGTATTTTTTGAACATGTACAATGAACAAAGTTGCATGCTTAACAGTGGAAGAAACAAAAGACACTGCCCCTGCAATCAAACAATTCATAAATAGTTGGGCCAAGTATGAATATATGTGATTATAAACATATTTACATATGATAAAGACCATAAAAGATGTGCAAACAAAATGTTATGGGGATCTGAGAAAGGGTTCTTACTGCTACAACAGGATCAAGGAAAGCTTCACTGTGAAAGCATCACACAAGTGTGGCCTAGGAAGATAGAATTGAGTAATGAGGTTTAATGGGAAACAGACATGCTTCTGTGGAGTGGGCTAAACAAAGCTGGACTTAAACCAGGGCCTGGCCTAAGTCTAGCAGCTGAGGCCCTTACAGTACAACCCCACCTAGGCTATATATTCACAATTTCATTGATTGTTCCCCTTCCAATCTCTGTTCCATTTGTCCTCCTGGAAATAACCACAAATTCTATTTGCTATCTATCTCTGTCTACAGTCCTGTTTTGTTCACTAAGGTTAATTATACACATCCACTAAAGTTTGACATTTCCTATTGTAAGCGCTAGAATATCATAATTTACTGTTATTGTATCAGTAAAATACGTCTTTGTAAAATAATAAAAGGATATGATTTTTGTCCAATAGACTATTCTTATGGAGTTGTGTGAAAAAAGTTAAAAAGAAGGATACATATTTCCACAAAATAGTCTGGTCCTTTATACTGATTTTCAATCACTCTTAGACTCTTCTAAGATAAAAATAGAGGTGGAGCAGGCTGTCTGAGTCTGGCTCAGGCCAGGCTGAAACTGAGGTTAAAGGATATAGCTGCAAAATATCTTGTGAATATGTGTGTGTGTGTGTGTGTGTGTACAACTTATGTATTATGAATATGAAGTTTTAAATATCAAAATAATTTTATTTAGTCAGTCAATGAATATACTTAGAGCAGCTACTATGAGCTAGAAAATGTTGAGCTTGCATTGTAATGGGAAATAACCTTTAATAAATAAGACATAATATAATTTCAAATATTAAAACATACTACTAGAAATATAATTTGGGACAAAAGGTTATTTTAGGTAAATGAGGTTAGGAAACACCCAGAAGAAACTTTTGAGAGGAGATGTGAATGAAGGGGTAGAGTGAACAACCTGGAATCTGAGGGGCAAAGCATAGCAGGCAGAAGAGAGAGTAAGTGAAAATGTTCTGAAAATGGAATAGCCTTGTTGTTTCCAAAAAACAGTCAGAAAACTATTGGGACTGGAGCAGAATGACTTCAGGGAAAAGTAAAGATGAGTTCTGAGAATAAGAAGAAGCAAGGCAACATGAGCCCTTGTAGGCGCAGGATCAGGAATGTACAATGGATTCTGAATACAATGAGAGACTAAGGGGTCTTTTAAAAGACTATAGAAGTCATTGCTATGTGAAGCAATAACTATGCTAGGTGTGAAAGGGAGTAAGAGTGACGCAGAGAGGAGTTTGGTGGCATTTGTCAGGATCTGTCTTGAACTAAGGTAGTAGTTGTATAGGAGGAAAGACACAAATTTAGGTTGTTTTTTGAATGCAGGCTTGAAAATAAATGGGAAGTGGGGAGTGTGAGAAATAAATAATTTGAGGTTGACTCACTGATTTTTGACGTAAGCAACTGGAAAAAATGATGTTACCACTTACCGAAGTGGGGAACATGAAAGAAGAAATTGGGTATTGGTGAGTGCAGGGGAGGTGTGTAGATTAAGATCCCAATGGGGAGGTGGTGACATTGGAGACGTGAATTTTACAACTGGAGCTCAGGGGAAAGTCAGGGAAAATTTGGGAGTCTTCAGAATACAGATCGTATTTAAAATCATGGTTTTACATGAAAACATCTAAGGAGAATAAGAAGTTCAAGGACTGATATTTGAAGCACTCAATCACAAAAGATTTATTAACATTTCTGAAGTGAGCTCGGTTTAATCAGGCCTTCAAAACACCTTTGGGATGTGTGTGTTATATACTCTCAGTTTGCCCTTCATCACTCTCTTCTATCCTGACCTGAACTCCAGGAAGCTGATATAGAATAAATGGTTGAATCAGGCCTCCTTGCTCTCTTGCTTCTATTTTGATTTAACCATTAGCAGAAACCAGCAGGAGGTGAAAAAACACGAGGTACTTATTTTCTTTGCTCCTTCAATGCAGGGCTGTTGGTTATGATAAATTTCTCTTCAAAACTAGAAGTAACTTTATACTTCAAATATGTTTATTATGATATTAATTAATCCCATGTAAAGCCACAGTCACACTGAAACATTTTCAGAAATCAGACCTAGTATTTTTCCTTCCTTAGAAGTTGAAGGGGATAAAAAAGTCTTACTTTATTACTGACTTCCGCATTAGCCTAAAAGCTTTATATTCACTGATGCTCAGTGTGTTTGGTGCATAAATGAATGAATGAGCATCTTTAGTATTTTGCAGAGGTCCAGAAGTAAGGCTGCAAGGATAAAAAAAGCAAGTGGGAAGAGGGATCAGGGTTAATTGGGGCAATTCTAGAAACTTAGGAAGAGAAGATGAGGAAACAATATCTCCTTGAAAACATCTCATTGACAGAATTAGCCCAAAGAGAGAAATGACTCAGGGTTTTAACATGGCCTATAGATATTAACTTGGGTTTCTATCTACTACAGGTTCTTCAATGTCCTTTCAGGAAAAAAAAAGTGCTAGAATTTGTTTTATTTTGAATCTGGTTATATAAAACAAAAGCACACTAAGATCATAGACTTGAACTTCTTCTGTTGCCTGTATTGTCCACACAATCTTCGCAATCTTCCAACTTTTTATGGTATGTAAAAAGAACGGACAAAACTAGTTAAAGCAAGAGGACCTCCAAAGTGAAGAGATAGTCTCCTTCATGTCCTGTCTCATGGACTGTCCTCATGACAGTGTGATGCAAACTTGACCAAATGGGGAAGGATAGTAGACGTTTCCTTCTGTGTTTTTCACTAGCTCTTGTGCTGGAATACGATTGCAGCACTTGTATATCTAGTAGTAATGATCAATACCATCTCTGGGAGTTCTGGAGTATCTTGGGATGCAAATACCAATGTGTTCATGACCACCGGCCCCGGTCTCCAGAGCAGAAGCTTTCCAAAGCAACAGTGATTCCATTCTACTTCCTGACATGTCCTAGGAGCCCTAATCGGGCCCATGATTGATTTCACAGAACACTGCTGCTCAACCACAATTATTGTGTCCAGAAGCTGGTGTTTTTATTCACCACACCATGTTAAATCTTCAATGCCTTAGAAGACGCTTTCTGTCTGAATTCAGGAAATAAGTTGAATTTTTGAAATTTAGTCACATTGCAAAATGGGAGTTTAGAAAGAACATAAAAATTAGATCTATTAACAAAAAACTGAGTATCACATGTTCTCACTCATATAGTAGACCTTGATCATCCAACGTATTACCACAAGAAAATGACTGACACTGGTGGGAAACTATTGGGAGGGGCGATAGGAGAAGGGATTAATGGTAATAAATACCTGTCTGGCTATGGGGGGACACTTCTTATCAACAAGGGTGCCTGAACGAGACATATTTGTGTACCTAACCCTTAACTGTACCCCACAATATCACAGTAAAAAATATTGAATAAGAAAAAAAAATTAGCTCTATTGTCAACTACAGGTTTGTCCAGGACATTTCTCAGAGATGTTACTATCTAGCAAGCAAACTGGGCAATGTGAGTGAGGTGACGTTGATCTGTGTATAAAATCTCCTCTTTCTCTATTTTATAGAAGCTATGATATAGAGAGCATCTGTATTACCTTGACAAGTCTTTGTTTACATTATACACACACACACACACACACATATCTGTGCCAAATATTCATTTTTTGCTAAACTATAAGAGTTATTTATTTTTAGCTTAAATTTCTATTTACTTATTTGAGGGAATTAGCGGAACAGTTTCTGGCCCATTCGAGAAGTAGAGAGAAAGGGCCAGAGTGAGGTCTGAGCTCTGCCTCCCTCATTGACTGGCAGTGAAGCTTCGTCAATTGACTCCTTGTCTTCATATGGCAATATGATTATAAAACAATGTGTGTCTTCTGGCATGGGCATCTGCAGTTTTGATCAGGAACTAATTGCCTATTCCAATTTGTGTAAAGGTGGATCCTGCGTGTTCTAAGATTTTTATAGTTTGGGGTTTTACGTTTAGATCTTTGACCCATTTTGAGTTGATTTTTTTTGTTGTTTTGTTTTGGGTTTTTTTGGTATGGTGATAGGTAGGAGTCATGTTTCATTCTTCTGCATGTGGTCAGTCAGTTTTCCCAGTACCATCTACTGAATAGGTTCTCCTCTGACCAGTAGTTGTTGGTGGAGGCTTTGTCAAAGATGAATTGGTTGAGAAATTGAAGTTTTCCCTCCGGAATCTCTATTCTGGTACCAATACCAGGCAGTTTTGATTATTGTAGCCTTATAATAACATTTAAAGTCTGGTAGTGTGATACCTTCCACTTTTCTTTTTTTTTTTTTTTTGGCTGAGGATTCTTTTGGCTATTTGTGGTCATTTTTGCTTCCATATGAATTTCTTTATTGTTGTTTCCAGGTCTGAGAAGAATGATGATGGTAATTTAATGGGTATTATGTTGAATCTAGAGATTGCCCTGGGTAGGATGATCATCTTAACAATGTTGATTCTTCCAACCCTTGAGCATGGAATATTTTTTCCATTTGTGTGTGTGTGTCTTCTTTGATTCCTTTGAGCATTGTTTTGCAGTTTTCATTGTAAAGGTCTTTCACTTCTCTGGTTAGGAAGATGCCAAGGTGTTTCTGTGTGTGTGTGTGTGTGTGTGTGTGTGTGTGTGTGTGTCTATTGTGAATGTAATTGTACTTTTTATTTAGTTCTCTGCCTGCTTGTTGTTGATGTATAAAAATGTGACTGTCTTTTGCATATTGATTTTATGCCTTGAGACTTTGCCAAAGTCCTTTATCAGTGCAAGGAGTCTTTTGGCAGATTCCCTGGGACATCATCAAACTGATAAGCTTCTGCAAAGCGAAGGAATTATTGAGATTAGGGAGACAGCCCTAAGAATGGGGGGAAAAACTGCCAAGTGTCAAGTGATTATCTCACAATGGCTTAACATCAGGATCTACAAAGAACTCAAACGTGCCAAAAGGAAAAAAAAAAGAAAGAAACAGACCCATTAAAAATTGGGCAAAAGACATGAGTAGACATTTATTTATCAAAAAAAAAAATACGAGTAGCCAACAGACACATGAACAAATGCTTAACTTCAGTAATCATCAGAAAAATGCAAATCAAAACCACATTGAGATACCACTTAATTCCAGTAAGAATGACCATCATTAATAAAACAAAAAATAACAGATGCTGGCAAGGATATGGAGAAAAGGGAATGCTTCTACACTGTCCGTGGGAATGCAAACTAATTCAACCACTATGGAAAACAGTGTGGAGATTTCTAAAAGAACTAGAAATTGACCTTCCATACAAACCCAGCAATCTCCCTTCTGTAACATACCTGGAGGAACTCAAATCATTCTACAAATAGATACCTGCCTATGCATGTTTACTGCAGCACTATTCACAATAGCAAAAACATGAAACCAACTGTGCTGCCCAGCAAAAGTGGACTAGATTTTAAAAAAGTGGTACATATACACCACAGAATATTATGCAGCCATAAAGAAAGACAAAATTATGGACTTCGCAGCAACTTGGATGAATTTGGATTCCATACTCAGTGATCTATCACAGAAACAAAGATCTGAGTACCACATGTTCTCACTCATATGTGGACTCTGAAGACCCATCAGAAAGCTAC
>CAUYQG010124482.1:0-11353 GCA_963574415.1 Tarsius wallacei | reverse complement strand
AGTTGCCTGGGCTGGTCTTAACCCACGGGCTCAGGCAGTCCACTCACCTTGGCCTCCCAAAGTGCTGGGATTACAGGCTTGAGCCACGGCCAAGCCCTTCTTACAGGTAGAGAGACTGAGGCTCAGGGAGGAAACAGAATTTACCCAATCCTTTACCAATTTAGTATTGGGACAAAAGCCCCAGACTCCTGATTCCAGAGAGCCTTTTTGTCGCAAGTGAATTGCTCTGCTGTCCCTAAAGTCCTCCCTCCTGAAGTACATGGGCTGGAGTTTTGGGGTTTGGAGAGGGGACTTGCAATCACTAAGAAGATTAAGGGGGAGAAATGCACACTATCCCCAAGGTCCCATTCAGTCCCTAACGTGCTGGGTGGCCTTGGACAAGCCCACAGACGGCTCCCGCTGCTCATCTACAAGAGGAAGGCTTTGGCCCAGCCAGAGGACTTCAAACTACAGCCCAAAAATGAACACAGAGAGGCATATTCAGGGATGCTCGTGTTTGCATTGGTGAAACATTGGGCGCAATGGACATATCCACCAGCAAGGGGTGGGTTAAATGCATCAGGTCGTTCATTTATTCATCCCTTCATTATTTATCCAATAGTTGTAACTAGCAATTAGTGCCAGGCGCTGTTTTAAACTCTGGGAGTCAGCAGTGAACAAAACAGACTAAGTCTTCACCCTCTCGAAGCTGCCCTGGAAGACTGGTCTCCCGAGTCCTGAGCTGCACCCCAGTTAGGTGGATGGAGAAGGTGCCGTGTGTCCCACCCAGCACGACTGGGCCTTGGCCACAGGGTGCATGGTGGGAGCAGGGCACTACGCCCAGTGTGGGATGGGTACTGCCGTAACCCCCACCCTACAGGACAGTCTGTGTGTTCGTCTGTGGGTGGGCAGGAGTAGGAAGGGGTGCAGCGGAGGTTTTGGGGTTCATCCCCTAATGATGGTGCTGATTCTGGAAAGAGTGAAATAGTTCTGGACTTGTCTGGGGCATTTCAACTTTATCAGCACTGTTTTTGGTACTAAAACTGAAATGATACTCTTTCATTCTTTCTTTCCTTCCTTCCCTCCTTCCCTCCCCCTTAAAAGAGTAATTGTAACTTTTTTTTCAATACCTTTAGGGGTACAAGTGGCTCTTGGTTCCATGGCCAAATTGTATAGTGGTGAGGTCTGGGCTTATAGTGTACCTGGCACCCAACTAGTACACACTGCACCCAATAGGTGACTTTTCATCCCTGCCCCAATGTCCCCCTCCATTCTACCACTCTGTGTGCCCCTGTGACCCCATAGCTTAGCATCCACTTATAAGTGAGAACATACAAGCTTTTTTTTGAGTAAGGGTCTCATGCTGTCTCAGGCTGGAGCGCGCAGTGGCATGATCACGGCTCATCACAGCTTCAAACTCCTGGGCTCAAGCAATCCTCCTGCCTCAGCCCCTCAATGCACTGGGATTACAAACTCCTGAAGTGCCTGGCCAGTACTTTTTTTTTTTTTTTTTTTTTACAAGAAAGACATACTGTCTTCAAGTATTGCTTGCAGTTTTAAAAATGGTTTTTGTTTAAAATAAACTTAATTTAAAATAAACTTAAGTCCAGAGGGAAGAGAAGGGCAAAAATAAAGGTATGGGTTTCAATCTTTCAGAGTCCTTCAAAATCTAACATAATCAGGCTCTACGAGCTACCCAGAGCTAGGGAGCATCTCGGTTTGGGGATCAGAGACTTTAAATAGCCGGGCTCGGTGGCTCAGCCTGTAATCCTGCGCTTTGGGAGGCTGAGGTGAGTGGATTGCCTGAGCCCGCAGGTTCGAGACCTGCCTGGGCAACTTGGCGAGACCTCATCTCTACAATAAATCAAAAAATCAGCCGGGTGTGGTAGCGCGCGCCTGTAGTTCTGGCTACTCGGAAGGCTGAGGCAGAAGGATCGCCGGAGCCCAGCGGGTCGAGGCTGCGGTGGCCGGGAGCGGCCACTGCATTCCAGTCTGGGCGACAGAGTGAGACTCCAACTAAAAAAAAAATAAAAAATAAAAAAAAATATAAATTCAACGAAGCTCTGTTTGTTATTGGCTGGATCCAAGAACAAACCTGGTCCCATCATGGAGGCAGCGACTCATGGTTCAGCCAATGCTGGTTCCTTTTAGCTACTTAGAATCCCACCTCAGCAGAGCTGGGAGGGAACATGTCCCCCAAGACTTATTTTACAACTGGGGAAACTGAGGCCCAGGCATGGTGATTTCTTAATTTGCCAAGGACTCCATTCACTGCAGGGCCTGAATGATGAACTGGGAAGCCTGCCACCAACCTCCGGATCCCAGGACCCTTGACTGAGCACAGAGGCTGGGGGGAATGGGAGGAGGAGGGGAAGGGGAGGTAGGTTAGAGAGGATGGGGGTGCCATCCTCCCGCCTCCCGCTGGAAGCTCCCCTGATGAGTCCTGGTGTCCAGCACATGCTGAAAGGAAGCCTTGTCAACATGGAGGAAGATCAAGGCGGCCGGGGGGTGCTGAAACCTCCTGTCGGTCCAGCATCTCCGAGGAGATAGGGACGCCTGGGTCGCTGCCTCCACCCCCTCCGGGAGCTCTCTCCACTCGAATTCCGAGGGGCTTTGGAATCGCTAGACTGTCTCCCGCTCCCAGGAAAGCCGGGCTTCAGTGGAGCCAGGCGACTGGCCATCCATCATCCTTATCTCAGGGCTCTGGCGGCCCCAGGTCCCTGGCCTGGATGGGCCCAGGGGGCCAGGAGGGGCTGGGGGCATCGATAACAAGAAAAGCAGCTGTCCCCTGGGGGCACTTCAAAGCGCCTGGAGCTGAAATTTATGTGCAGGGCCGCCCGCTCGCATCAGGGGCCAGAAGGCCACTCTTTCTGCAAATATTTATTGAGTGCCTACTGTGTGCCAGGCACTGGGTTAGAGGAATCTTACAGACCCAGAGAGTTTGTTGTTTGTTAGGTTGCTATGTCTACCTCAGTGGGCAAGGTTTGATGCACGGGTCAATCCATTCATTCATTATGTAGTTATTAAGCACCCACTGTGTGCTGGGGGCTTCTGGGGAGCCAAGACTGCTGGAATGGCTACATCAATACGCCCTCTTCTGGGCAGGGTTTGACATCTGCTGACAGGGTGGTTAAGAACTCTGGAGTCAGGCTGACTGGGTCTCAGCTTTCTTAGCTGTAAAATGGGAATAATAATAGCACCCACCCTGCAGGGATTGGGAGGAGAGGAAAAGAAATGAGATACCACAGGTCAAAAGCTCAGCCCAAGTCTGGCAGATGGTCACCTTGGTGATTGCAGTTAACGGATCCATGCATCCCATAGTGAGCATTTATTGAGTGCCTGCTATGTGCTGGGCAGTTGCTAGAAAGGCCGCTGGGCGACTTGACCTGGAAGGGCTTGCAGGAGTCCCTTCCTGCCCCGGGGCCTCTTCTCTGCTGAGGCTCTGAGGTTGAGATGGCATCACAGGCCCTTAGAGTTTTGAGGCGAAAGGCATTTAAGAAGTTGCCATGTTCAGCTGAGCCCCATGCAGGAGTCCTCTTAACACCTGTGCTTTCGCCCCAGGACGGGAGCCTCACTATCTCCCCAGGCAGCCCATGAGGGGGACCTTCCTTCCTCGGAGCCAAGGTCAAGTCTTCCCCCTGCTGCCCCCATGAGACTCCTAGCTCTGCCATCTGGTCCTTATCCAAGCTCCTGGAGCCTCAGTTTATTTTATTAAAATAAGGATATTTTTGTTATTTTATTTTACTTTTTTAGAGACAGGGTCTTGCTCTGTCGCCCAGGCTGGAGTGCAGTGGTGTGATCCTAGCTCACTGCAGCTTCGGACTCCTGGGCCCAAGTGAGCCTCTAAGATGGGGAGGTTAATAGCTCCTATCCTGCGAGGTTATCATGAGAACAAAGCGAGATGAAGATTGGAAAGCACTTGGCACAGCGTCTACGCAATGAGGTCTTCAGCAAGTGGGGGCTCACGGCAACAAATAACAGTAACATCAGGTAGTCTCTGGGAATCAAGGAGATAGGAAGTCGGGGAGGAGGCTGCCAGAGCTGCCCCTTCCAGGCTGGAAAGCAATTCTCAGTTCTCAGGGAACCTGAATCTGGCAGGGGAGAGCGCAGAGGATTTCCAAGGACGCTTCCCAGCTCTGACATCATATGAACATATGGGGACAGGAACATGTTGCTACTGAAGCTTTTCTTGGCCTATTGTGGGCGGTGTTCCCATGCCCATTTCACAGATGAGCAAGCTGAGGCTCTCAAAGGGAAAGGGATTTGTTCCAGGTTACGAAACATGGAAATGGCCAAAGGCTGATCTTCTCTCCCCTCCCCCTACCCTGGAAGATAGCAGGGAAAGCTCCCATGCACGTTGAATTGTGTCCCCTGCCCCCCTTCACCCACTTGCCCTCAATTCATATGTTGAAGCCATGTCTCAGTCCATACGGGCTGCTATAACCAACTGCCATGGACTGGGTGGCTTAAACAGCAAACATTGATTTCTCGAAGTTCTGGAGGCTGGGAAGTCCAAGATCAAGGCACTGGCAGATCCGGTGTCTGGTGAGGGCTCGCGCCTGGTTCACAGACGGCTGTCTTCTCATTGTGTCCTCACATGACAGAAGGGGTGAGAGAGCTCCCTGTGTCTCTTTTATGTGGGCATTAATTCCATCCGTCCTGCTCTGGGTTTTCTTCAGATCATATAAATCTTTCACCTTTTAATTCCATCCATGAGGGCTTCACCTCTTGACCTAATGACCTCCCAAAGGCTTCATGTCCACATGCCATTGAATTGGGGCTACAATGCATTTTCTTTTCTTTCATTCCTCTCTCCGTCTCTCTCTCTCCTTCCCTCCCTCCCTCCCTTTCTTCCGTGTCTGTCTGCCTCCCTCCCACCCCCCTTCTTTCTCCTTCTTCTTTTTTTTTCTGTCACCCAGGCCGAAGTGCAGCAGCATGATCATAGCCCACTGCAGCCTTGAACTCCTGGGCTCAAGCGATCCCCCCACCTCAGTCTGCTGAGTAACTGGGATTATGGGTTCATGCCGCCATGTCTAGCTAATTTTTAAAAAAATTCTTTTTTAAAGATCGGGTCTTGCTATGTTGCTCAGGCTGGCCTTGAACTAATGGCCTCAAGCAATCCTTCTGCCTCAGCCTCCCCAAGTCCTGGGATTACGGGTGTGAGCTACCATACCTGGCCAAGGGTGTAAGATCTCAACATATGAATTTAGGGGGGACAGGACATTTAGTCTGGTACCTTGGAATATGACCTTATTTGGAGCTGGGGTCTTCACAGAGGTGATTGAGTTAAATGAGGTTACTAGGCTCTGTCCTAATCCAGTAGGACTGGTGTCCTTATGAGAGGAAATTTTGACACAGATATGCACAGAGGGAAGGTGACGTGAAGAGACGCAGGAGAAGACGAGGGAAGAGTTGTGAAAGCTGTCAGAAGTCAAGGAGAGGCCTGGGATGGATCCTTCCCCACAGTCCTTGGAAGGACCCAGCCCTGAAGACATCTTGGTCTAAGACCTTCAGCCTCCAGAGCTGTGAGCTGATGTATTTCTGTTGCCCAAGCACCCCCTGTCTGTGGAACATTGTCCCAGCAGCCACAGGAACGAATCAGACAGCGCGTGGAGCCCACGGAGAGCAGCTCAGCAGACCCAGAGGACTTCCTGAAGGCCCCTGTGGAGAGGCAAGGCCGTGGCCTAAGCATCACCAGGCCCCTCTCCGGAACCCTGGGACATTGGACGCAAAGCCACAAGATGGGAAAGGCAGGCCAAGATTCCTGCCTTGACATTTACCCTCGCTGTGACTCTCTGAGAAGGGGACACCTGTTTTCCTGGTGCCTTCTCCTGGAAGCCCAGCCGTATTATCCTCACCTGCTGCCGGGAACAGCTGCCATCCTCTGGGAAGACCTGCCAGACCCAACCTCCCTGAGGCTGGGGGCTCGTCAGAGACTGAGAGCCAGCCAGCGAGCGACATCTATTCCCTCCTCTCGCTGTGATCTCGCTCCTCCTTCTTCCCTGTCTTCACTCCTCCCAGCTGTGCTCCCAAGTCCCCACCCTCCTCCACATCTCACCCCAAGTTTGCTTCCTCCCGGGTTCCAGGCCACCCTTACCTGGCGGTTCTTCAGCAGGGCTAGGGACAATCCGGAGCCCAGGTTGCCTTGGAGACGGAGGCAGGAAAAGTCTAACTCTGCCACCTTGGAGCTGAGGACATTCTCCAGGGCTGCTTTCTCTTCCCGCCTTCCAGGGAGCCTTGCTCTTGCCCTGGCCTGGCTGCATTATTATATTTTGCTTTAATTGCATTAAAGCAAATGACTGTGTCCCCCTGTGGTTTCGATCAGGTCGGGGATCTGATAATCGATCCTGGCACAGTCTAGACGGGAGTCACTTTGAAGCTGTTTTCAGCAGGATGAGAACAAACAATTTTTCCGAAGTGGTCCCATTAGGCAAACATGCTGGTGGTCATCTTTTGGAGGGGGGATGCCTTGGCTCTAGACAGCCTGCGGACCGGACTCCCAGGCTCCCAGGAGAGTGTGGAAGCTCTGGACAGTAAGGAGCCTTAAGTAGAGACACCATATGCTTAGGCCTCCCATGAGGTGAAAGCTGGTCCAGCTGCCTCTTCCAGGAAGCCAGTCTTGACTGATACCACCTGGCCCAGGACCAAAAGGTAGCATAGTTTGCTATGGGATGTCCTGCCCCGGAGATGCAAGAAAGGCCCTGCTGCCGTGGGGCTTGGTGGACTCGTGTCTTGCGAAACTATTTTCTCATCAATTTCTTTTCAATTTTTTGGATTTCATCAAGAGGAAAGACTCTGTGTGGTGGTGCTAGTCTGTCTTTAATGCCTCTCTAATGTTTGCTAATCTTATTTTATTTTATTTTATTAGAGACAGGCTCTTGCTCTGTTACCCGGGCTAGAGTACAGTGTGTGATCATAGCTCACTGCAGCCTAAACTCAAGTGATCCTTCTGTTTCAACCTCCCAAGTAGCTGGGACCATAGGCATGTGCCACCACGTCCAGCTAATTTTTTCGTTTTTTTACAGAGGCAGGATCTTGCTATGTTGTCTAGTTTTAATCTCCCTCTTTAACAAAGAGGACAGGCCTAGGGCTCTGTGGGTGATAAAATCAAGCTAGATTTTAATAACAATTATTTTGGTTTTTGTTTTGTTTGAGTCAGGGTCTCACTCTGTCACCCAGGCTGGAGTGCAGTGGCACAATTGCAGTTCACCACAGGTGCAAGCCACTGTGCCCAAATACTTTTTTTTTTTTTTTGTAGAAGTGAGGTTTTGCTATGTTACCTAGGCTGGTCTTGAACTCCTGGGTTTAAGCAACCCTCTCACCTCAGCCTCCCAAAGTGCTGGGATTATAGGTGAGCCACTGCACCAAATGTTTGGGAGGCAGTGATGGGGCGCTTACCTGCTGTTTGACTTCTGCATGACTGCTTTGCTTTCCAAGCCTCAGTTTCTCAGTGTCAAATGAAGATACTACTGTGTAGTGAGGATTTTCTAGAGAGCATATGCATGCAAAGCTTGTAGACAGTGCCTAGCACGGAGTCCACACTCTCTGCCTGGTGGCCCTGTGACCCTTACAGGGGCCACAGCTCCCCTCAGCTGTCCTCAGAGCCTTTGCTGGTCCCACAGTTGAAACTGACCAAGCTCCGAGTTCCATGGAAGCAAAAGGAACCTGGTAGCCCTCAGCTGTGCTCTGCCTTGAGCCCCGGACCTGGGGCCTGTTCCTTCCCCTCCCAGGGACTCACGTTCCCCATGTGTCACAGAGGCTCTGAGCAAATGCTTTTTACGATTCTTGGCAGCTCTGACATAAGAACACTTTGAGCAATAAGCAGGGAGTGGCGATTCCAGGACAGAAGAATCTCGGCTTCACCCAGCAGTTTCCCCACTACTCCTGGGGGAGGGGTGGGGTGGGGTGGGGTGCTAGAAATGCAGATTCTCAGGCCTTCCCAGCCCTCCCAAGTCAAACCCTGTATTTTCACAAGATACCCAGGTGACTCCGTACACATGACAGTTGTATACCACACGCCACTAGGCTGAAACGAGGATTTTAAGGTACTTTTATGTCTTCAGAGATGTGTATTTATTTTGAAGAATTTTTAAAAACAGTGAACATGGATGTAATTTCCCTCCACCAAATACATAAATAAATAAATAAATAAATAAATAAATAAATAAATAAATACAGCTACTACAAAAATACTGAACTGACCCAGCCCAGTTAAGAAAGGAAATGATTTCTGTGAATCTGGTGAGCAGCTTTTTTCAGGGAATTTTCTTTCTGGGTGAAGTAGGCTCCTCACTTTCCAAGGGTTCTTTAGGCTTCTTCCCAAGAGTGTCTCCCTCACACCTGACTCCTGGTGGGCGAAGTGTGTGTGTGTATGTGTGTGTGTGTGTGTGTGTGTGTGTGTGTGTGTGTGCGCGCGTATACGTGTGTGTGTGTGTGTTGCGTGTCTGTGTCTTGCCACTGTTACACTAAGCAGGGTCTTCGGCCAAGTCAGCAAAGCCTCCTGGACATAAACTAGACTCCTAAGGGCTTCGGGGCGAGCCAGGGGAGGAGGGAGGGCGATCTCAGATAAACTGCAGCAGTGCATTCTGGGGCGGGACAGGCATCCCTGCTTCCTAGCTGGGCCCTTCCCCTGGACAGTTTCCTGCTTCTTCCTCCATGTCCCACCTTCAACCTGGCTGGTGGGGTCCTTTGTTTTTCCACATCCCCAAAACAAAAGCCTCCACAACCGAGCCATCCAGTTTGAGGAATTTACCCCCAAGAGGTGGTCAGGGTGTAGGCTAAGAACTTCCTACAAGACTGTTTATCACATGCCGTTGATAAAAAGTAAGTATGCAGCAGGGTCTGGTGGCTCACACCTATAATCTCAGGACTCTGGGAAGCTGAGGTGGGAGGATCACATAAGGCTAGTCATTCAAGAGCAGCTTGGGCAACATAGGAAGACCTTGTCTCCACAAAAAATTGAAAAATTAGCTGGGTTCAGTGGCTTGCGCCTATCGTCTCAGCTCCTAAGGAGGCTGAGGCCGAAGGATCACTTGAGCCCAGGACTTTGAGGCTGCAGAGAGCTGTGATTGTGCCACTGCACTCCAGCCTGGGCTGTAGAATGGGTCTCTCTCTCTCTCATATATGTATATATATGTATTACATGCTTACTAAGAGTCAGACACTTTCTAGGTGTACTACTAGCTAATTTATTCTTCATAACCACCTATGGGTGGATACTATTAGTATTCCCATTTTACAGATGAGGAAACTGAGGTAGAGAGGGACTGATTAGTAATTTGACCAAAATCTCACAGCCAGAAAGAGGTTAGAGATGAATTCCAACCCAGGCTCTTAATCATAATGCTATACTGCCTCTCAGGCACCTCCTTTTACAAATAAAGAAATCGAGGCCCAGAGATGTCAGATGTCTGGCCTAAGGCCACACAGCAAAGCAGTGACAAAGCTTGCACCAGCACTCTGGTACCTTGATGGCAAGTGTTGAGATCCCTCAGTGCCCCCGTCAGGGAGTCCCTGGGGTCATGCACAGGGACCCTGGTCAGTGGGTCCCCATGCCTCAGCAGCCTGGTGGCAGGAAAGCCAGGAAGGCAGAGGAGGCAGCCCCTGACCATCATCTCCCTGGCCCCAGGGCCCTGCTCCCTGCTCTAAATCCTGTGTAATTTAAGGCAAATGTAATCCATATGGCTCTGATTCATTTACACTTAAATCTTCAAAATACTGTGTTTTAAGAGCTGTTACTTACAAAGCCTTCAGAACCTGTTAAATAAGAGTCAGCTCCCTCCTCCTCCCCCACCCCCAGGCCAGCCTCTCTCCCCTCCCCCTCCCCCATCACAGCTGCGCTCACACCAGCATCTGGCAGCAGAAAAGAAACTCAAAAACTCAGACCTGGAAACCTGTACGTGGGCACAAGGAGACAGGTCACAGGATGCTTCAAGTGGCACTATTTGTAACCCCCCGAAATTGGAAACAATTTAAACGTCCATCATCGAGAGAATGGACGAATACATTGTGGAAAGTTCACAGACTGTAATATCACACAGTAGTGAAAAACTAGTAATCAGGATCTTCACATATCAAAAGAGATGGGTTGCACAGGCATATTGTTGAGAAAAATACAAGTTGTGGATTAATTCGTATTATGATACAATCGCACAAAATTTTAAACCACTGAAAATCATTATCTCTCTATATAAATATGTATGCATATAATATATACCAAGAGACACGTAGCTGTGTGGGTGCACAGGTGTTTGCTATATTATTTTTTACAATTTTGAAAAAATACATCATAAAATTTTCAAAAGACCCCAGACTTAGTGTCAGCAAAAACAGTTACCTTTTGTATGAACAGGTTCAATGACCTCATTTCACAGAAAGGAGAAGTAATTTCATATTTGTAAACTACATCATACTTACTGAATACTTCCTTGTCAGCACACCATCATTTCATTTAAGTTCCACACTGGTTAATCTAGTGTAGGCTACTGTTGTTACATTTTATAGCTGAGGAAACTGAGGCTTAGAAACTTCCCAAAGGCCATGCAGTTTGAACATCAAGCTGACTGGTCAGGATACAAATCAGGCATTCTGCCTCTCAACCTTGCAGCCCAGACCACTCTTCACCCCGTGCTATTCAGCTGGGTGCTGTCACTTGATCTTTTCGGACAGTACTTTCTGTTGGGTTTCATTATTACCAATTTCACAAATGAAGAAACTGAGGCTCAGAGCAGTCAAGTGACCTGCTTATGGTTCTTCTGAAGTCAATCTGTTGTCCAGGGAGTCCCCTGACTCCTTGTCCAGTGCTCTCTCCATCTCCGGCCTTGTCTGGAAGAGCTAGGATTGGGAGGATATGGCCAAACACACTCTTACCTTGCACTTTTTTGAAGTTCTATGCAGTTCGGCGGCTTCCCGCAGGAAAAGGGCCCCCCACAAGCTGTTTTGGCCAGGTTGGGGGCACAGAAGGAGGAGCCTGGTGAACTTTGGGTCTTACAGCCAAAGAAGCTATCCTCAATGCCACTTTCACTCATGCTCCTAAACCAGTCGCTATCAGTCCGAGTCCCTGCAGGAAACAGGTGGCCCACTCAAATTGGGTGGGGTTTTTTTGAGTTGGGGGTCTCACTGTCGCCCAGGCTGGAGTGCCCTGGCATGATCATGGCTCACTGCAGTCTGACCCTCCTGGGCTCAGGCGATCCTTCTGCCTCAGCCTCCCGAGTAGCTGGCACCACAGATGTGTGACATTGAGTCTGGCTAATTTTTTGATTTTTTGGTTCTTTTCTTTAATTTATATTTTATTTTATTTATTTGTTATTATTGTTATTTTTGAGTCAGAGTCTTACTCTGTTTCCCAGGCTGGAGTATAGCGGCATGCTCATAG
>CAUYQG010124480.1:0-19284 GCA_963574415.1 Tarsius wallacei | reverse complement strand
CGGCTAATTTTTTTGATTTATTGTAGAGATGAGGTTTCGCCTGCCCAGGCGGGTCTCGAACCCGCGGGCTCAGGCAATCCACTCACCTCAGCCTCCCAAGGCGCGGGATTACAGGCTGAGCCACCGAGCCCGGCTTGAATTCATTATTAATAGTGCTATGGCATCAGTACAGTAATGTGTTGTCAAAAAAAAATAGTACCATAGAAGAGTATTAGTGTTGATAAGTCCTATTAAGACTTATGTATTCATGTCTTCATTTAGTCATAATTGAGCACATAACAGTGGTTAAGGTCACTACCTTTGTGGAGCCCATAATCTATTGAAGGAGATAGATCTACAAGAGTAATAAATTATTTTAAATGCTGTGACAAAAGTGGAATTTTATTTTGTTTATCACTGCGTTCCTATTGACTAACATATTATGGGTATAACAAATAATTGTTGAATTAATTAATTGAGTTATTTATTTTGTACCTACTTTGTGCTTTGCTGCACTTTTGGGTATTTTGGACGTAGTTACCTATCTTGTCCACCACATACATGCATTCATTAATTTAGTGAATAGGCTGGATGTGGTGGCTAAAGCCTGTAATCCCAGCACTTTGGAAGGCCGAGGCAAGAGGATTGCCTGAGTCCAGGGGTTCAAGACCAGCCTGGGCAACTTGCTGAGAGCTCTCTCTATAATATATTAAAAAATTAGCCAGGCGTGGCAGTGTGCACCTGTAGTTCTGGCTGCTTGGAAGGCTGAGATGAAAGGATTGCCTAAGTCCAGCAGGTCGACACTGGGGTGGCCATGAGTGTGCTACTGCTCTCCAGCCTGGGTTACAGAGTGAGATTCTAACTCAAAAAAAAAAATTATTGAACAGATACCTAAAGAGCATGGACTAAGTATCAGGTACTATGATGTTGGGATACATTAGTAAGCCAAACAGACGGATATATCTTCCCTCGTAGCACTTACGTTTAGAAAAGGGAGAAACTATAATTAACAATAAGTACAGTAAAAAAGCAAATTATATAGTATAAGCAATAATTGTTATGAAAAGAAAATAGAATACAGTTAGAGGGATCAGAAATATGAGGGGAGAAGGGCAGGTACCATTTTTTAAAAGGTGACTAGTGTAGGACTCATTAAGAAGATTGATTCTGAATCTGAAATAAGGTGAAAGAAGTAAGATAGTAGGTTCCGGGAAAAGTGTTCCAGTCAAAGGGAATAGCCAGTGCATCTTGCCCAAGGCATGCCTAGTGAATTCAAAGAAAAGTAAGAGGAGAGGGTACCTAGAGCAGTGTGAGCGAGAGAGCATTATGAAATAAGATGAGATGAAATGGTGAGGCCATGTGATGTACAGACTTACAGTCCTCTTAAAGACTTGAGTTTTACTCTGAGTAAAATTGGGAAGTCGTTGCAAGGTTTTGAAGGGAGGAGTGACATGATCTGACAAATGTTAAATGGATTATTCTGACTCCTCTGTTGAGAATTTGCTATAGAAGGGCAAGGGTATAAGCAGTGTGATTGGTTATGAAGCTATTAGGACAATGTTAGTAGCAGTGAAAGTGGTAAGAAGTCATTCTGGTTATATTTTGAAGGTAGATCCAAGAGTATTTCTTCAATTATTGGTTGTGGGGTGTGAGAGAAACAGCAGAGTCAGGTATAACTCCTGGGTTTTTTGGCCCAAGCACCTGGAAAGAGGGGTTGCCATCAACTTAGGGAGTACTGCAAGTAGATCAGTTTAGGCAAAAAGATCTAGTTCAATTTTGGTCGTGGTAAGTTTGAGACATCTAATAGTCACTTGGATGCTATTGAGTAACCAATGAATATAGGTTTTGTGTTAAGGAATAAGGTCTAGAAAGTATTACCTTGGGAATCATTGGCATATAGATTGATTTTAAGGCAAGGAGACTGGATGAAATTGTCTAAATAGGGAGTATAGTTAGACAAGAGAAAAAGATTCTTTAACATTGAGAGGTCATAGCCAGGCATGGTGGCTTACGCCTATAATCTCAGCACTTTGGGAGGCGGAGGCAATAGGATTGCCTGAGCTCAGAGGTTTGAGACCAGCCTGGGCAACATGGCACAACCTCATCTCTACAATAAATCATAAAAAATTAGCCAGGCGTTGTAGTGCACACCTACTTGGAAGGCTGAGGCAGAAGGATCACCTGAGCCCAGCAGGTTGAAGCGGTGGTCGTGGTGAACATGCCACTGCACTCTAGCCTGGGCGACAGAGTAAGACTGACAGAACAAAACAAAAACCATTAAGAGGTCAGGGGAAAAAAATGAAATTAGCAAAGATTAGATGAAAAGAAGAAAGAAAGAAAACTATGAGAATGGGTTGCACTGGAAGCCAAATAAAACGTTTAATGTAGTAAGGAGTGGTCACGTGTCTTGAATGCTTTTGGAAGGTAAAATAAAATAAGGAACTGAGGATTAAGTATTGACTTAGAAAAATAGAGGTGACAATTGTCTTCACAAGGACTATTTTGGTCAAGTGATAGTGGGAAAACTTGTTTGAGGCACATTTTAGAGATTGTGAAGCAAGGAATTGGAAACAGTAAACATAACAGTTATAGACATAGCCAAGTGGTTACAGTGATGGATTAGGAAATAGTATAGATAACTCCAGAGAATTTGCTACAAAGGTGATGAAAGAAATGGGGCAGAGCTGGTAGGGGGAAAAGGATCAATGAAAATATTTATTTATTTTTAATGTGGACAAAATAAGAGCATACTTGTTCTTATTGAACGCTAATACAAATGATCAAGTAGAGAGGAAAAGACTGATGTGGGAATGAGAAGAATTGTTGGAGCAATGTCCTTGCATAGGTACAAAGGAATAGACTCTAAAAGCTTACTATTAAGTGTTGTTCCGAATTTCTCTTGTACCATTAAAAAAAGTAAGGCCAGGTACTGTGGCTCATGCCTGTCATCTCAGCACTTTGGAGGCCTGAGGCAAGAGGACTGCTAGAGCTTTGTAGCTTGAGACTAACCTAGGCAACATAGCAAGACTTTATCTCTACAAACTTAAAAAATTAGCTGGGCATGGTGGTATGTTCCTATAGTTACAGCTACTGGGGAGACTGAGGTGGAAGGTCAAGGCTTTGGTGAGCTGTGATCGTGCCACTGCACTCCATCCTGGGTGACAGTGAAACCCCCAGCAACAACAACAAAAAAAATGAGAGTTGTTATTAATCATGACTTTTTTTTTTTTTTTTTTTGAGTAAGAGTCTCACTCTGTTGCCCAGGCTGGAGTGCAGTGGTGTGCTCATGGCCACGCCAGCGTCAACCTGCTTGGTTTAGGTGATCCTTCTGCCTCAGCCTTCCAAGTAGCTGGAACTGCAGTCACACACTACCACACCTGGCTAATTTATTTTCTTGATATATTGTAGAGACAAGGTCTCACCAAGTTGCCCAGGCTGGTCTCGAACCTCTGGGCTTAGGCAATCCTCTTGCCACCACCTCCCAACGTGCTGGGATTACAGGCTTGAGCCACTGTGTCTGGCCTACTCATTACTTTTAAGTTAAACTTTTTGTTCAGTCATCTTTAAATTTATATTCAATTGTTTTAGTAAAGGTGGAGAGCAGACTAAATAAATACATGGTACTATCTTTGAACACATAACAATCCAGAAAGTAAAATCTGGAGTGACTAAAAAATTAGGCTCTGGCTGGCCTAGTACGGTGGCTCATGCCTGTAATCCCAGCACTTTGGGAGATCCTGGTAGGAGAATTGCTTGAGCTCAGGAGTTCTATGACAGCCTGGGCAACATAGTGAGACCTTGTCTCTACAAAAAGTTTAAAAAGTTAGCCAGGCATGGTGGCATGCATGCGCCTGTTGTGTTAGCTACTTGGAAGACTGAGGTAGAAGGATTGCCTGAGACCAAGAGATTGAGGCTGTGATGAGCCATGTTCATGCCACTGCACTTCAGCTTGGGCAACAGAATGAGACTGTGGCTCACCAAAAAAAAAAAATCTCCTTATTACTGCAGTATAATAATATAAGAGAACCAGAAGACTCATTGTTAGAAAAATGAAAGAATGCTACAAGGGACTCATTAGGAATTGTGGTTTAATATTTAAATACAAATTAATGAAAATTGACTTATCTATTTTATTGACAAATTTTTAGGTTTTTTTTGTTTCCCTTTTCCTAAAGGTGTAGCTAGTTTGAACCAGAGTGCACTGAGCCGTCCAATGCAAAGGAAACTTGTGACACTTGTAAACTGTCAACTGGTGGAGGAAGAAGGTCGTGTAAGAGCCATGCGAGCAGCCCGCTCACTTGGAGAAAGAACTGTAACAGAATTGATATTACAGCACCAGAATCCTCAGCAATTGTCTGCCAATCTATGGGCCGCAGTCAGGGCTCGAGGATGCCAGTTTCTAGGGCCAGGTAAAATAGATCACTATCTTACCTTTTTTATTAGCTATTTGGGCTTGAAGATGTCAGCTTCTAGAGCTAGGTAAAAATTCTTAGACTCAACTCATCTTTATTTATACAGTAAGTCTCTTACATATGAACGAGTTCCATTCCAAGAGCAGATTTGTAAGTCCAGTTTGTTCATAACTCTAACAAAGTTAGCCTAGGTACCAAACTAACACAATCGGCTATGTAGTACTATACTGTATAGGTTTATAATACGTTTCATATAACTAATACATAAAAAGACTGGGCTCGGTGCCTCAGCCTGCAATCCCAGCACTTTGGGAGGTGAAAGGATTGCCTGAGCCCATGGGTTTGAGACCAGCCTGGGCAACTTGGCAAGATCTCGTCTCTGCGATAAATAAAAAATTAGCCGGGCGTGGTAGCTTGCACCTGTAGTTCTGTCTACTTGAAAGGCTGAGGCGGGAAGATCGCCAGAGCCCAGCAGGTTGAGGCTGTGGCCTGGGTGACAGAGTGAGACTCCAACTTAAAAAAAAAAAGTACAGTACTGTACAGTAAACTACATAAAAGCACAACCACTTGTACAGGATGCACGCACATGAATATATACACCAGACACATGAACTAATGTGTATAATTGGACATGGAAATGTATGTTTGCATCTTTGAAAGTTCTCAGCTTGAAGGTTTGTGTATAGGGGATGTATGGCATTTACAAATCTTGACATAAATAAAGATGAATCAGTTTTTGTTACTCATAATCTAAGTCAGGGTTCTCTAACCCTTAGGCCAAGTTAAATTAGGAACTGTGCAGCAAAGCAGGAGATGAGCTGTGGGAGAGGGGTTGGGGGTAGGCAGCTCTGCCTTCTGTCAGATCAGCGGGGGGCATTAGATTCTTATAGGAGCACAAACTTTATTGTGAACTGTACGTGCAAAGGATCTAGGTTGCATGTTCCTTAGGAAAATCTAATACCTGATGATTCCCCCCCACCCCATCCCACCCCTGCCTATGAAAAAATTGTCTTCCACAAAATCGCTCCCTGATTCCAAAAAAGTTGGGGACCACTGATTTTTTGTTGTAGGCAGTGCTTCAGTGTTTTAGAACAAATTGTTTTGTCTGGGCCCAGTGGCTAATGTTTCTAATCTCAGCAATCTGGGAAGCCAAGGTGAGAGGATTGCTTGAGCCCAGAAGTTTCTAGCTTGAGCCAGGATTTCGAAATCAGCCTAGGCAACATAACAAGACCTCACCTCTACAAAAAAATTTTTTAAAATTATCCAGGCACGCACTTATAGTCCTAGCTACTCAGGAGGCCGAGGTAGGAGAATCACCTAAGCCCAGGAGGTCAAGGCTGTGGTGAGTGGTAATTATGCCACTGCACTCCAGAAGCAGAAGACTGGGCGTGGAGACTAATGCCTGTAATCCTAGCACTTTGGGAGGCCAAGGTAGAAGAATCCCTTGAGCCCAGGAGTTCAAGACCAACCTGGACAACATGGTGAGAACTCGTCTCTACAAAAAATAAAAAATTAGACGTGTATGGTAGCACATACCTGTAGTCCCAGCAACTTGGGAGGCTGAGGCAGAAGGATTGCTTGAGCCCAGGAATTAGAAGTTGCAGCGACCCAAAGTTGTGCCACTGCACTCCAGCCTGGTTGACAGAGTGAGAACCTGTCTCAAAAAATAAATAAATTTTTTCTCTTTTGTAAGTTTCAAGTTCTGTCAACGGAGGCAACATTGCTATAATTTTGCAAATTAGAAAACTGAATTAGAGGCCTAAGATTGCACAGGTACTAAATAGAAGAATGGGAATCCTTTGTGTGTGTGTCTAAAAAACAAATAAAATACTCTTGATTGTTTTTAAAACTTAACAAAAAATTTAAAACCACCAAGGGATAATTATTTATGGTTAGTGCTATCTATGTTCTGCTTTTAAAAATCCTTATCTAAACCAGAGTTATAAAGTAGTCTCCTGTGTTTTGTTCTAGATTTATTATCTTTTTCTTTTTTTTTTTTTTTTGGGGGGTTGGAGTCTCACTGTTGCCCAGACTGGTGTGCAGTGGCCGCTCCCGGCCACCGCAGCCTCGACCTGCTGGGCTCCGGCAATCCTTCCGCCTCAGCCTTCCGAGTAGCCAGAATTACAGGCGCATGCTACCACGCCTGGCTGATTTTTTTTATTTATTTTAGAGATGAGGTCTCACCAAGTTGCCCAGGCGGGTCTCGAACCCGCGCGGGCTCAGACAATCCACTCACCTCAGCCTCCCAAAGGCACGGGATTACAGGCTGAGCCACCGAGCCCGGCTAGATTTATTATCTTAACATTCTGATTTAGAGCTCAGTTCAGGTGGAATTTATTTTTGGAAAGGAAACTGTTAAAATAAGTGACATTGGGACAGCTGTATAGATGTGGAAAAAGACCAAACTGGATGCATTTCTTATACCTTATAAACTATAAATTGCCGGGCTCGGTAGCTCAGCCTGTAATCCCAACGCTTTGGGAGGCCATGGTGAGTGGATTGCCTGACTGAGCCTGTGGGTTGTAATTCCGGCTACTTAGAAGGCTGAGGCAGAAGGATTGCCAGAGCCCAGTGGGTCGAGGCAGCGGTGGCTAGGAGCGTGCCACTGCACTCCAGTCTGGGCGACGGAGTGAGACTCCAGCTCAAAATAAATAAATAAATAAATAAAACTGTATAAATTACAAACAGGTCAGAATACTTATAATTAAGAAATAGGCCAGGCACGGTAGCTCAAGCCTGTAATCCCAGCACTTTGGGAGGCAGAGCTGAGAGGATTGCCTGAGCCTGTGGGTTCGAGACCAGCCAGGGCAACATGATGAGACCTCATCTACAATAAAAAAATTAGCTGACCATGGTAGTATGTGCCTGTAGTTCTGGCTACTTGGATGGCTGAGGCGGAAGGATCACCTGAGCCCAGCAAGCCAAGGCTGCGGTGGCTGGGAGCATGCCACTGCACTCCAGCCTGGGTGACAGAATGAGACTCCAACTCAAAAAAAAAAAAAAAATTATACAAGTTATAAAAACAAATAAAGGGCTGGGTGCAGTAACTCATATCTGTATCCTAGCACTTTGGGAGGCTGAGGCTAGAGGATCATTTAAGGCCAGGAATTCAAGGGTAGCCTTAGCAACATGGCAAGACCTCATCTCTACAAAAAATTTTAAAATTAGCTAGGCATGGTAGTCCACTCCTCTAATCTCCAGCTACTTGGGAGGCTGAGGTGGGAGGATTTCTTGAATCCAAGATTTCGAGGCTGTAGTGAGCTGTGGTCATGTCACTGCTCTATAGCCTAGACAACAGTGTCAGATCCTGTCTAAAAAAAAAAAAATTAGTCATTAAAAGAAAAGAGTGTATTCCTTTCTAACCTGGGAGTGGGAACACTTTTCTAACTTAGGGCTCAAAAGCCAGAAACAATAAGGGAAAAAAATTGATATTTGACTATATTATATATTATAATATATAATAAATTTCTGTTTAATTTGCATCACAAAAATAAGCAAAGTTAAAAGAAGACAAATGGAGGAAATATTTCCAAATTATATAACAAACATACAGAGGGTTAATATAGCTAATATACAAGGGGCTTCTAAAAATTCAGAAGGAAAAAACCAATAACCCAGTTGAAAAATTGACTAAAGATGTAGATAGACAGTTCACAGGAAAAAAGTAACAAATGATTTCAAATATATAAAAAGATACTTAGTCTTTCTGTTATATATACAGTAAAATTATACCAAAATACCTTTCACACCTATCAGATCGGTAGAATCCTAAAGTTTGATAGTATATTCTATTGGCAGGACTGTGGGGATACAGGTACTTTTCATCTGATGATAGAAATATGAAGTGGTATAGACTTTTAAAGAGAGGACTTTGTCTACATCTGGCAAAGTCACCTATGTTTACTCTTTAGACCAGCAATCCCACTTCTAAGAATCTACCCCAAAGATATGCAAAAAGTATAGAATGAATAAAGTTATAAAAGCACTGTTTGTAACAACAAACATCTGGAAACAACCTGAATGTCTGTGAAGAAGGGACTGGTATAACTATAAGTCCTTCTTGTGTAGGTACTATGCTATTGAAAGAAATGAGAAAGATGTATATATTCTGCTAGGGTGTGACCTCCAAAGACACTGAAGGATTAAAAAACATTATCAAGGTACAGAATAGTGTGCTTGGTGTAGTACTTTTTATGTAAAAAAAAAAAAGGAGGAAGACACACTCATTATCTACTAATTCCTTTAAATTTTTCAAAAGAAACAATGGGCGAACACTGTGGCTGAAGCCTGTAGTCCCAGAGAGGCTGAGGCGGGAGGATAGCTTGAGCCCAAGAATTTGAGACCAGCATGGGAAATAATAGTGAGACCTTGTCTCTACAAAAAAAACCAAAAAGTTAGTGGGGCATGGCGGCATGCACTTATAGTCCCAGCTACTCGGGAGACTGAGGTGACTTGAGCCCAGGAATTCGAGGCTGCAGTGAGCTGTGATTGTGCCACTGCACTCCAGACTGAGCAACAGAGTGATACCCTGACTCAGAAAAGAAACAATAGCAGGAAAAAAGACTAATAAAATTAGAGGAGGGAGGAATCAAGGGAAAGCAGATGAAGACCAAAGCTAGGACTTGCTATCTATATGGTTTTATACTTTGGAACCATGTAATTATAAAACAACTTTAAATAACATTTAAAAATTTTAGAATACATAAAAACTAAGCTAATATATATCAAGTTGGTAGAGGGATGTATACAGGAATGAATTATTTCAGGTGACTTTAGAACATAGTATTTTGAATTTTGGTTATGTAATCTTAAATTATATCAGTAGTCATATTGTCTATAATTTTACTGGTGGTGTTATTTTTATGAGTTTTTGTTTTGTTTTGTTTGAGTCAGTGTCTCACTCTTACTCAGGCCAGATTTTCAGTGACACCATCATGGCTCACTACAGCCTTGCTCTCCTGGATTCAGGCAGTTTTTCTGCAGAGTAGCTAAGTAGCACACACCACCAGGCCCTGGTTAATGTTTTTGCTTTCTTTGTAGAGACAAGTCTCACTATGTTGCCCAGGCTGGTCTCAAACTTCTGAGCTCAAGCAGTCCTCTCTACCTTGGCCTCCCAAAATGTTGGGATTATAGGCGTGAGCCACCACACATGGCCCAGGTATTGTTATTTTGAAACTATTAAACAGACACACAGTAGTGATAGAGCAAGTAAATAACTATGTAAATGCCACTAGGAGCCAAGATTTTCAGCATTTTTTAAAAGATACAAGTATAAAACTCAAAGAGCTTAAGTAAAAACCTGCAGTTTTAAAATTTGAGTTGGCTCTCAGTACAGATTTTTGTTTGTTTTTCTATTTCTAAAAAATACCAGTTTCCTATGTCGACTGAAAAAGCTTAGAAGCAATGAATATCAATAGCACCTAGATTGTGAGCTTTAATAAATACTATTTCCCACTAAAATGAGGCAGGACTCTGGGTAAATGCCTTGTTCCCAGATTTAGGCTAGGAAAGTAGATGATGAGCCTAGAAGGGGAAAAAACTGTCAAAGAATACTAGAATTACATCAAAAAGACATAGAATTGAACTTGAAGGAGTTCCCACTAGACATAAGTGGAACAATTTAAATATCGAAATGAATAATGACTATAGTGGATTGAAATACAACATCTATGTAAAAATCTATGCATTTGTAATGATAGTGCAGAACATATTAATGGGTCATCTTTGGCAGTTGCTAGGGCACCAGCACATTATTCTGAAAACTTTTTTAAAAGGATAGAAGAAAAAAAACATTTTTTTTTTCTGCCTTATACAAACTATTTCAGGGACAGTTCTGTATTGAGGAAAGTTTACTCTTTTTTAAATTTATTTTTTATTTTTGAGTTGGAAACCCAGGCTGGAGTGCAGTGGCACGCTCACGGCCACCGCAGCCTCAACCTGCTGGGCTCAGATGATCCTTCCACCTCAGCCTTCCAAGTAGCTGGAACTACAGGCATGCACCACCATGCCCACCTAATTTTTTGATTTATTGTAGAGATGAGGTCTCGCCAAGTTACCCAGGCTGGTCTCGAATCCATAGGTTCAGGCTTCCTCTCACCTAGGCCTCCCAAAGTGCCGGGATTACAGACGTGAGCTACTGCGCCCAGCTGGAAAGTTTCCTCTTTTAGAAGAATTCAAACTAATGCATTTAGAAAGAAAATGATAAAATTAGAAAAATCACAACTTTGCAGCCCCAAATGAATTAATGATCTTAATCAAGAATTATTAATGACTGTTAAAACCATTAGATGAAAAGCTGCTGGGGAAATTTATAATAGATAAAGAAGGCCTGAACCCATTGATGATGAATTTTAACATTACTAAAAGTGAGACAACTAGGCGTTATGCTATGTATCTCCTGATAAGATAGTAAAAAGAATGCTTGGAAACAAACCTCTTTCTGAATCTAATCAAACATTTAATTTACATGCATTAAGGGACCTAGAGGAATATACTTAAAAATACTCAAATACAAAATTAGCCAAATCTAGAATTTGGGAAATTCTTTAGAAAAGTTGTTGTTTCTGCAACAGATAAATTTTCTATTTCTTTTTCTTTTTTTGAGTCAGGGTTCTTATTCTGTTGCCCAGACTGGAATGCAGTGACACAATCATGGATCTTAGCAGTCTTGGTCTCCTGGACTCAGGCTATCCTTTTGCCTCAGCCTCCTGAGTAGCTGAAACTACAGCCAGGCACTGCCACGTTTGGCTAATTTTTTTATTTTTGTAGAGACAAGGTCTCACTATGTTGCCCAGGCTGGTCTTGAACTTCTGGGCTCAAGCAGTCCTGCCTCAGCATCCCAAAATACTGAGATTACAGGTGTGAGCCACCACATCTTACATGGATTTTCTTATAAATGGGAAGTGGAGAGTGGTGGGAAACTGGTATAGATTTTTTTTTTTTTAAGTTTAAAGTCATATCAACCAAACACAATGTGTGGATTTTATTTGGATACTTAAATCAACTATCAGAAGACATTTTTGAGACAATGAAAGAAAGCATGGACTGGCTATTAGGTTATATTAAATGATTTTTATTAGGTATGATATTGGAGTTATGTTAGTTTTTTTTTAGAGTCTTAATACCTGTTAGAAATACATACATAAGGGTGAGGTAATGTATTATCTGGGACTTTAAAATACTCCAGCCAAACAAACTAGAAAAATTAGCAAGAAGTAGATGAACCTGACTGGCAATAGCTGTGTTACAGGTGCATGTTATCTCTGCTTTTGTGTATGCTTAGAATCTTCAATAATACAAAATTAAATTTTAAAAGTCCACATTACATATAAGTTAAGGTTAGCTTTGGATATTTCCCATATTTGCCTGACCCTAAGAAGTTCTAGACTCTGTATCAAATCTCCTTTGCTCTACAACCCAACAACCAAAAGACAATCAACTCAGTTTAATTATGGGCAAAGAATAGACATTTGACCGGACTCGGTGGCTCAGCCTGTAATCCTGTACTTTCAGAGGCTGAGGCGAGTAGATTGCCTGAGCCTGTGTGTTCAAGACCAGCCCGGACAACTTAGTGAGACCTCACCTCTACAATAAATCAAAAATTAACCGAGTATGGTAGTGCACGCCTGTAGTTCTACTTGGAAAGCTAAGGCGGAAGGATTCTGGGGCCCAGCAGGTTGACACTGGAGTGGCCGAGAGTGTGCCACTGCACTCCAGTCTGGGCAACAGAGTGAGATTCCAACCCAAAAAAAAAAAAAAAGGAATAGACTTTTATACAAAGAAGAGAAGAGACATGGATGGCCAAAAAGCACATGAAAAGATGCTGTGTATCTTTTAGCTATTAGAGAAGTGCAAATCAAAACAGTTCACACCTACTCTGTTGACCGTAATTTTAAAAAATGGAAAATAACAAGTTTGGTGAGGGTGTGGAGAACATAAGCACCAAAAGTGGTACATTGCTGTGGAAAACAGTTTATCAGTTCCTTAAGAAGTTAAACAGTGACCATATGACCTAGCAGTTTCACTCTTGGTTATATGCCCAAAAGACTAGAAAATAGATATTTAAATTAATACTTATACATGAATGTTTATGACATCATTATTCACAATAATCAGAAGGTGGAAACAGTCAAAATGTCCGTCAACTGATAAATGGATAAACAAAATATGGTATATCCATAGATAGACTATTATTGAGCCATAAAAGGAATGAACTATACTAATACATGCTGCATGTGGATCAACTTTGAAAGTACTGTGTTAAATGAAGGAAACCAGACAGCCAACTAGTGGTTGTCAGACGCTGTGTATAGAGTGTATAAAGAGTGACTGCTTAACAACTATGGGGTTTACTTTCAGGTGATAAAAATGTCTTAAAACTAGACAGAGTTGATGTTTGTACAACACTGTAATTATGCTAAATGCCACTGAATTGGTTAATTTGTATGAATTTTTTTCTCAACTTTTAAAAAATGGCTAAGTTCTAGCTCAATTTTGCTACTAACTAGGTATGTTACTTTGGGTTAGTCACTTAACTTCTGTGGGCCTCAATAGCCTCACTTAGATAAAGGGATTGCATTTTGAATCTATATTCTAGATGATCTCTCAGCTCTGAAGTTCCATTGTTTTGACAGGATCATCATGTATTTTTAACTTTTAATTTTGAAATAATTTCAAATTTATTGAAATAATATCGAATTTAATGAAAAGTTGCAAGAATAAGACCAGGTGTGGAGCCATTTGGAAGGCCAAGGCAAGAGGATTTATTGAGCCCAAGTGTTCAAGACCAGCCTAGGCAGCATAGCAAGACCTTGTCTCTACAAAAAAAATTTTTTAATTAGCTGGGCATGGGTGTGCATACCTGTAGTTCCAGCTCCTCAAGAGGCTGAGGCAGAAGGATCACTTGAGGCCAGAAAGTCAAGGCTGTGGTGAGCCATAATTGTGCCACAGCACTTCAGCCTAGGAGGCATAGTGAGACCCTGACTCAAAAAATAAAAATAAAAGTTTTAAGCATAGTGCAGATAATTCTCTGTGTACTCTTTACCCATATTCAACAGTCTCTAATGTTTTGCTGTTTGTTAATCTTTCTTTCTCTTAACCATTTGAGAGTAGGTTGCATATTTTATTCCCCTTATCCTTGTTACTTCAGTTTGTTTCCTAATAAAAACATACTTCTCAGCTGGGCGCAGTGGCTCAAGCCTGTAATCCCAGCACTTTGGGAGACTGAGGTGAGCGGATTGCCTGAGCCCGCGGTTTGAACAGCCTGCGCAACTTACTGAGACCTCATCTCTACAATAAAAATAAAAACAAAAAATTAACTGAGCATGGTAGCGCACACCTGTAGTTCCAGCTGCTTGGAAGGCTGAGGCGGAAGAATCACCTGAGCCCAGCAGGTCAACACTGGGGTAGCTGTGAGCATGCCACTGCACCCCAGCCTGGGTGATGGAGTGAGACTCCAACTCAAACAAACAAAAAAACATACTCCTGCTACCAGTGATCTTCTCAAAGAAAAAAATCTATATGTAAAAACAGTACCTGTACTTGTATGTTCATTACAACACTATTCACAATAGCAAAATCAAGGAACCAACCAAAGTGCCCAGCAACAATTGACTAGATAAAGAAACCATGGGATACTATGCAGCCATAAAAAAGAATGAAATCATATATTTTGCAGCATCATGGATAGAGCTAGGGATCATCATCCTAAGATGATTCAGAACTCAGAAACAGAAAAACCAAATACTGCATGTTCTCATATGCAGGTTCTAAATAGTCACAGAGATAAAAATGATAGGACGAGGGAGTTAAGGTTCAGAAATTACCTATGGGATACAGTGTTCACTGTATGGAGAATGGGGCACCTGAGTCCAAATCCCCATCATTGTACAATACAAGGGGGAACCCAAAAAACCATAACAATCATTTTGGGGGACAGGCCCCTTGTAGTACAGGCTTCCCCGCTAGAAAAGTGTTCCAGGACCCCATTGTCACCAGTGTACCAGCTAGCATTATTGTGCATCACGATTTGCAGAACAAACGTCCCGAGTCTGGCAATCAGGTGATAGGTTCTACCACCATGACATTGCATCTGCCCACATTATGCAGAGTGCTCAGCAGTTTTTGACCAAAAATGGTATGATCCCCATACCCCAACCTTCCTATTTACCTAATCTCCCCTCAAGCAACTTTCCTGGATGAAAAAGTCCTCAGAGGGAAACGTTTTGCCAATGTGGCAGAAGTGAAACAAAAAATGACAGAAGCACTAAAAGGCATCAAAATTGACGAAAACTGTTTCGAGCCATAGGAAAAGTATCTTGATAGGTGAATTGCATTAAATAGAGAGTACTTAGAAGGTGACTGAGGTTTAATCATGTAAGAATAATTACAATACACCGTTTTTTATAAAGTTTGGTTTCTTTGGGTCCTCACTCATATGTCCATGTACCCTCTGAGTCTAAAAAAAAAAACAAAAACCTGGAGGTCAGGTACGGTGGCTCATGCCTATAATCCCAGCACTTTGGGAGGCCAAGGTGAGAGGACTGCCTAGGCAACTTGGTGAGACTTCATCTCTACAATAAGTCAAAAAATTAACCGGGTGTGGTGGTGCATGCCCATAGTTCCAGCTACTTGGAAGGATGAGGTGGAAGGATCACCTGAGCCCAGCAGGTTGAGGCTGTGGTGGCCATGAGCAGCATGCCACTGCACTCCAGCCTGGGTGACAGAGTGAGACTGACTCAAAAAAAAAAACTGGAGTAAAGCCGGGCTTGGTGGCTCAGCCTGTAATCCCACGCTCTGGGAGGCTGAGGTGAGTGGATTGCCTGAGCCCGCAGGTTCGAGACCCGCCTGGGCAACTTGGCAAGACCTCATCTCTACAATAAATCAAAAAATCAGCCAGGCATGGTAGCGCATGCCTGTAATTCCGGCTACTCGGAAGGCTGAGGTGGAAGGATCGCCGGAGCCCAGTGGGTCAAGGCTGCAGTGGCCAGGAGCGGCCACTGCACTCCAGTCTGGGCGACAGAGTGAGACTCCAACTCAAAAAAAAAAAAAAAACTGGAGTAAAATAAAATTTAAGTACTCCTATGTAACAAGAATACATGCATCAAATTTTAAAAACAATTATATCATACCGTACTACAGTCTGTAGTTTGTATTTCAGTTTTGTCTGTTATTCCAAAAATATGGCATTTTCTTCTAGTATAGGATCCAGTCCAAGGTCGCTTACTGTATTTATTTGTCATGTCTCTTTTTAGTCTTTAATATGTAACCATTTTTCTGCTTTGTATGACATTGATGTTCTTGAAGAATACAAGGCTTTTTCTTTTTTTTTTTTGAGTTTGAGTTTGAGTTTGAGTCTCACTCTGTCTCCCAGGCTGGAGTACGGCCGCACACTCACAGCCACTGCAACCTCCCCCTGCTGGGTCAGGTGATCCTTCCGCCTCAGCCTTACAAGTAGCTGGAACTGCAGGCATGCGCCACTATGCCCGGCTAGTTTTTTTTTTAATTTACTGTAGAGATGAGGTCTCGCCAAGTTGCCTGGGCTGGTCTCAAACCCGTGGAATCAGGCAGTCCTCTCACCTCGACCTCCCAAAGTGTTGGGATTACAGGTGTGAACCGCCATGCCCGGCCAAGGCTTTTAATTTTATAGAGTATTTCTTAGTTTGTCCGATGTTCCCTCATGACTACATTTTGATTATATGATATATCCCTGGCTGTAAAACATTGTAAATGAAGCTAATACCATCATTGGGTATTGCATTCAGAGACTAATATTATTTTTAAATTATATACAAAATAGTTCTGATAGGTAAAGTAACAGTCTTGAGCAAAATTACTGTTTTTTGTTTTTGTTTTGAGTTGGAGTCTCACTCTGCCGCCTATGCTAGAGTTCAGTGGCACGCTCTTGGCCACCCCAGCGTCGACTTGCTGGGCTCCAGTAATCCTTCCGCCTCAGCCTTCCAAGTAGCTAGAACTACAGGCACACACTACCATGCCTGGCTAATTATATTTGATTTATTGTAGAGACTTGGTCTCACCGTGTTGCCCAGGCTGATCTCAAACCCGTGAGCTCAGGTAATCCTCTTGCCTTGGCCTCCCAATGTGCTGGGACTACAGCCGTGAGCGTGCCACTGCACTGCAGCCTGGGTAACAGAGTAAAACTCCAACTCAAAATAAATTAATAAATAAATACAAATTGTGACTAATGGACCACCATAAACTGGCACGATTTGCTGGGTTCCTCGTTTATTGTGAACTTACATTCCTTTAATATTTCTAGCTATGCAAGAAGAGGCCTTGAAACTGGTGTTGCTGGCATTAGAAGATGGTTCTGCCCTCTCACGGAAAGTTCTGGTACTTTTTGTTGTACAAAGACTAGAACCAAGATTTCCTCAGGCATCAAAAACAAGTATTGGTCATGTTGTGCAACTATTGTATCGAGCTTCTTGTTTTAAGGTAAGTGGTAAGCAACTGTCTTAAGGGGGGTACATGCCTGTATGTGAGACAAAGGCTTTCTCAAATTCATGTTACCCAACCTGTAGGCTCCAGAAATGCAGAATGCTTGAAAGAATTGAGAGGAAACTTTTTCTTCTTCTGCATAGATAATTCCTGCCTATTACTACATATTGACAAAATAACAGCATATATGTGAAGGTGTCAGTAACACAGATTAGATCATAAATCATTTGGTAAACTTGATTCTTATCAAGTAAAAGTAGACTATAGAAACCTAATTTATTTATATTTATTATCTTAAAAGGGAGTTAGGAACTGTATTGAAAACTTTGTAAGGAGGCACACTTTGTAGCTCATTAGTAATTTTGTTATTCTTTATGATTAAAGCCTTTAATCTGAAAATGGCCTACATGTTGTCTTAGGTACAAGAAAGTGGAAGGTTGAGAAAATTGCCCTACTCTGCATTTAGGTATTTTTTATTTGGTGGAAAGGGCAGGAAAGAACCCCGAGATATTTTTTAATATAGATTTATTGTTTAATAGGCTAGTGGGTGGTGACAAATACTGATAGCAGGCTGAATCCTTGAAAAGTTTCCATATGTTCCAAGAGTGTGAGTTGCTTTGGTTTTGAGAAAGGACTAAGAACTTGGAAATAGAAAGGCCCATTGGCTTCTGTGAGAGTGTAATCCCATGCTTTGGGAAGCTGAGGTGAGTGGATTGCCTGAGCCCGCGGGTTCAAGACCCACCTGGGCAACCTGGCGAGACCTCATCTCTACAATAAATCAAAAAATTAGCCGGGCGTGGTAGTGCGCGCCTGTGGTTCCAGCTACTTGGAAGGCTGAGGCGGAAGGATCACCAGAGCCCCAGCAGGTAGAGGCTGCGGTGGCCAGGAGCGGCCACTGCACTCTAGTCTGGGTGACAGAGTGAGACTCCAACTCAAAAAAAAAAAAAAAAGAAACCAAAGCTTATTTAGGTTATTTTGCTGGTTTTATGTTCCTAACTGTGAAAATAGTACAGACCGAAAAAAGTGTCCTTGGCAGACTGCTTAGTTTAAGTTGATGATAGAAATGTGTTCAAATGAATTCATTTAACTCTACTAATGAAGCTTGGCACTATCTGTCTCATAGTCACAGAGGTTGATTTCATACTCCTAGGGCTACATTGAAATGAATCTCTGGTTCCTCAAACATAATATTTTTGGCTAAGAAGACAAATTCAGAGGTCATTTGTCTTCATAAAGTGACTGACTAGGTTCTCATACTATATATCACTGATGTAATGGGATATTTTCCTTATATGTATCATATTTATTTGTAGTTTATAGCTGCTACTAATATCTGACATTTGAATAATTATAGTTTAGAAAATTATTTCAATTTTATGCTCTTATTTTAATCACTGCCTTGTAGTTTAAAATGTTACAGCTCAGTGTTTGTATGTATAAAAGGATATACGCCAACATAACTACCAAAAAGCCTCATTCAGGTGGTATTTACTTTTAATAAAATCATCTTTGTCCAAGGTCTTTTCCTCATCTTTACAGGCTTGGAGACCTGAATTCTGTGGATGTATAGAGTAGATTCTTTTTCAGGATCAGAATTACCCTAACCAAAGTCACATACAATCATCAGTTATATTAATTTGTAATGAAAACTATAATTCTTAAATGCCCTGAATTCTTGTGTTAGTATTTTCCTGTAAAAAAGTATTAAACCTTTGCTTATTGAGCATAGGATCAGAACAAGGGGAGTTAATAATTCTAATGTTTAGTGCAGTAGCTCTTATCTAAAGGTACACATCAGAATCACCTGTGAAGCTTTTAAAAGTATGCAGTCCTGGGCTCTATCACCAGATATTTTGATTGAGTATATCTGAAGTGGAGCTTGAGCATTCATATATACTTTTTAATTATAGGATCTTCAGGTCCAGGGATTCTGACTCAATCGACCTGAGATTGTGTTTTTCAAAGACTCACAGATAATGTTGATGCATGTATTAGCACCATTATAAGACCAGGCTTCTTAACTATCTGTGTTCTTCTTCACTACTCAGATAGATGGATGCTTATGCTACTACTCATGACACCCTACATGTCCTACATGATGCTTGGATGAATGCTACCATCCTCTGGTTTTATAGTTAGTTTTTTTGTTATTTAAGGTGACAATTCCTCCTTATGTTTCCTCAGTGTTTAAGTAGGTCATAGTGGAATATAGATTTTTGGGGGGGCTTCTAAATTATACTCTTTCCTCCCTCCCTCTCTCTCTCCCTCCTTCCCTCCCTTTCTCTCCCTTCCCCCTCCCTCCCTCCCTCTCTCTCTCCCCCATCCCCCTTTCCCCATCTTCATGTTCTTGGGGACATATTACTGTTGTTTTATGTGCCAACAATAGCAATAAAATAAACCAGTAAGGTGGCCTGGGGAGATTTTCTTTTACTGATGA
>CAUYQG010124478.1:0-24027 GCA_963574415.1 Tarsius wallacei | reverse complement strand
AATTTAGAGAGTGACTTAGGGCGTGTACAGGAGATAAAAGAATATGCTTTCTTTTGCTAATTCTCAGGAATGTAGGTATGTGCAGGCCCGCTGGAACATTATGCCTTTCTTTAAGGACTGTGGCATATGGACAGACTATTTTGGATTTTCTTTTTTTTTTTTTTTTTTGAGTTAGAGTCTTACTCTGTCGCCCAGACTGGAGTGCAGTGACCGCTCCCGGCCACCGCAGACTAGACCTGCTGGGCTCCGGCGATCCTTCCGCCTCCGCCTTCCGAGTAGCTGGAACTACAGGCATGCGCTACCACGCCCGGCTGATGTTTGATTTATTGTGGAGATGAGGTCTCGCCAAGTTGCCCAGGCGGGTCTCGAACCCAAGGGCTCAGGCAATTCACTCACCTCGGCCTCCCAAAACGTGGGATTACAGGCTGAGCCACCGAGCCCAGCTCCTGCGGCTTTTTTTTTTTTTTTTTAAGTTGGAGTCTCACTACGTCGCCCAGACTGGAGTGCAGTGACCACTCCCGGCCACCACAGCCTCGACCTGCTGGGCTCCGGCGATCCTTCTGCCTCAGCCTTCCGAGTAGCTGGAACTACAGGCGCACGCTACCACGCCTGGCTAATTTTTTGATTTATTGTAGAGATGAGGTCTCGCCAAGTTGTCCAGGCGGGTCTCGAACCCGCGGGCTCAGGCAATCCACTCACCTCAGCCTCCCAAGGCGCGGGATTACAGGCTGAGCCACCGAGCCCGGCTATTGTGGGTTTTCATATCATTATCAGTCATCAACACATGGTCAGAAAACTTATGTCTCACTTCAGCTTTTTTGTCCTCTCAGTCTCTTCCATTCCCAACTCCTTAAGAAGATGCTCAACCTTTCCCAAAAGAGGATATCTAGTTCACACAGGATAGTACTCTTTATAGTAAGTGGTGCTAACTTCTGGGCCCAATGAACCCCCAATGTAGGGGGCCCTACACTTCTCAGCCTTCTTCACAGTTATGTGTGGCCATGAGATGAGTTCTAGCCGACAAAATATAAGTGGAAAGTGATGGGTGCCACTTCTAGGCTTGGCCGCCCCCAAAACTGGCTACCTGTGAACCTTCCTTCTTTTTTCCCATATGACTATAAACATTTCAGGGCCCTCAAAGACAGAATTACAAGATGGGAGACATCTGGGTATTTCTCTGAAGGACCATGTGGAAGGCCACCTACTGACCAGGAACAACTTCTTCTCCCTCTCATTCTCCTTGTTCCTGTCCCCCTCTCTCTCCTTCAGACAGAGTCTCACTCTGTCATCCGGGCTGTAGTGCAGTAGATTCCCAAAGCGCTGGGATTATAGGCATGAGCCACCATGCCCAGCCCTGAACGGGAACTTCTAGCAGCACACCCTACTGCCTCCTCCAATTTTCTGAGCTCATGGCCTTTGGGTCACATAGGCCTAAATTCAACCGCTAGCTTGAAGGCTCTCTAACTGTTTGGCCTTGAGTTAAGTTCATTTACCTCTCTAGAGTTCAGCTTGAGCATCTGCAAAATCTCAAATGTATCCATGTAAAATGGATCATATGGGTACTCTTCCCCCAAAGCTGTTGAAATAATCAAATGAGATCATTACCATGTGAAATACTCAGCCTAGTGCCTATAAACCTTGAGGATGAATTATTACTAATAAAATAAGTAGCTGATCCAGAGTTAGAGCAGTTTGCCTGGCACACAGTCCAAGTCTCTTTCTGTTGTGATATTCATTAGGAACAGCCAGCAGAGATTTATGAACAACAATTCCATCTTTCTCTTAATGACTACACAGCCTCAGGACACAGTGGGGTCTTTTCTGTACATCACTCCTTGATCCCCAGGTACCATCTCTTCTATATACTGTTTGTAGTCCAATACTTCTTTTACACTCGTATCAGATTTCTGTTCCAAGTGTTTCTGGCTGGGGAGGGAGGGGATGGTCATTCTCAACTGTATCTGAGTAGACAATGAGACCCAAAGAGAATGGAAGAAATAAAGACAGAGAGGCTTTGCTTCCTAGGTATCTGCTTCCAGGTGAGGTACTATATTGGATAAAGAAAAAAATCAAACACAATGTTAAAGATCGATAGGTGACTTTTTTTTACTGCTCTGGCAATAGTGAAATGATCATTTCATTTACATTGATCAAATTCATGTTTCCTGAGCTCAGACAGCAAAGAGAACATACTAAGGAGGTAGTCCTCTAACAATGGAGCTCTCGGCTTTAGCCTCAGCCTCCTGAGTAGCTGGGACTACAAGTGTGCACCACCAAAACCACCTAATTTTTGGGTTTTTTTTCAGAGACAAGGTCTTGCTATGCCCAAAATGGTCTCAAACTCCTGGCCTCAAGAGTATCCTCCCACCTGGGACTCCCAAAGTGCTGAGATTACAGGTATGAGCTGCCATAGCCTCTTATTTTAGCCACAGCTGCAATATCCCTTTTGTCATGAAAAGCAGTGTCCTCATAGGTTCCGGGATTGGGATGTGGACATTTTGGGACAATGTGACACTATTCTGCCTACCACAGGATCTTTTAGGAACTAGAGAAATGATAGTAGGGACGAACAAAGTGAGGTTACCTTTGGCCACATAAGTGGGCAGTTTTTAAAAATTGCCTAGACCCAAGAATGAGGCTACCAGAGTTTTATCCCACCACCCAGAAGAAAAGCAGAGACATAGCTGGGCTCAGTGGCTCAGCCTATAATCCCACACTTTGGGAGGCTGAGGTGAGTGGATTGCCTGAGCCGGCGGGTTCGAGACCCGCCTGGGCAAGCGAGACCTCATCTCTACAACAAATCAAAAAATTAGCCGGGCATGGTAGCGTGCACCTGTAGTTCCAGCTACTTGGAAGGCTGAGGCAGAAGGATCGCCGGAGCCCAGTGGCTCGAGGCTGCGGTGGTCGGGAGCAGCCACTGCACTCCAGTCTGGGCGACAGAGTGAGACTCCAACTCAAAAAACAAACAAACAAACAAAAAGAAAAGCAGAGGCATTTCAGGTAAGAATTCTGTGTTGATTCTCACTGCTACCCCGTTTCCCTTCTTCAGCTTCCCTACCCCAATCCCACTCCCAATAAAAATGTTAGATTTTTCCTTCAGGCTACCTAACACAGGTCCTAATGTTTTTACAGTGAGTAGATTCTGGGGGGAAAAATAAAAATGATGTTTTTTCCACTTTTATCAAGAAAAACAACACTCATAATTTTTAAAAAGCAAGGAAAAGGCCCTACATTATGGTGAAGCACTGCCACTCATTTCTCTTCTTAGCTGGAACAAGCATGTACCAATAGGCACACATTCACAAGTCTGACATTGCCCTCCCATTGAAAAATCCTCTTAAAGAAGGAAGGAGAAATTTCTTTTTCCCTCTCATTATCCATGGGAATAAAGCCCTGCAAATGGACAAGTGTCACAATGCAGAAACCTTTTCAGAAAATCCCCGGGATAAATATAATTTTCTCCACCATTTCTAATCACCCTGTGGATGAGGGATTCTCTTCCTCCTAAGGTCCCACCATGTACTGCTTGCAATTGCAGAGGAGATACTTTGATAGATTACAAATTGTTTTCAGTAGCTGACCTAGACATAACATCATCACTTCCTGATTATATTGATATGTGTTTCTATTATTTGCTTATTTGTGCCTCCAGAAACAATTCTTTTTTGTTGTTATACTGTAAACAGCATTGCAAGGTCTCTGTATTAAATCATAATTATTTACCCATGCAGTTCATGCACCTTTGTCCCTTGGGAATCTGGTGACGTGAATTTACAGGAACATCAGGGTATTTCTCACCAAGAGTTTCCTGTTATTGATATGCTTTTGTTTAGTTGTGATCTTTTTTTTAATGCATTCAGTTTCTCAAGGGAAAAATAAACAGGCATGTGACAATTATCACAGTCATGGGATCTCATCTGGGGACCTCACAAATGTGTTTTCATTGGGGACTGGGCCCTCTGGCAAGGCCAAACGCTGTGGAATTGTATAGACAGACAATTGGTTATCATTCATTTGTTCTGCTTTCCCACGTGCTTCAGATAGCTATCTTGGTGAACGTGTATTACACTATGTAGAAGAAATTCCACAGTCTCAAAATAGCCTGTCCTAAAATAGAAATAACATACAAGAAATTTATCAATAAGAACTATTGATTTTTCTGAGCTCTGAAGTACAGTAGTTCAAGGTTTGATTTTTTCATTTGCCAAATAATTATATTAATTAACACTCCCATGAGTCTACATGTTCTTGCCAACTAAAGTAGAAGACTGTATTATTAGGTACTAAATTAAGACTTTGCAAGACTTGGAAAGATATGAAATCTACCCAAGCTTTTCAGGTTCTCCTTATTATTACTCAAAAACATATTCATTGTGATTTGTCAATGTCCACTTTTATTTGATAAATGAAAACCCTTGTCCTCAAAAACTTTGAGAAAAGCATAGCTGTTTTTATAACTCTTCTGTATCAATGTGTTATGGAACATGACCTGAAGACTGACACCATCAAATAACTTTCTAGAACTGTGCAGCTCCAGATGGTAACCACTAGCCACATGTAAATTAACTTAGATTTAAATTAATTAAAATTAAATATTAGCAAAAATTCTGTTTCTCTGTCACACGCATTTCAAGTACCTACTCAGCACATGCCGCTAGAAGCTATCATATGGGACAACACAGACGATTGACTTCGTCTGTCATTACACAAAGTTCTATTGGGCAGCAGTGTTCTGAGATGCAGACTCAACACACATTAAAATCCAATAAATGGAAAGTTAATACCTTTCAAGATGAGCATCGACGGTTGGAAACTGCTGTTAAACTTTTCCTGTGTTTGAAAACTTCTCAGTTTATATTTCCTTCAATGAAAGAAACACTCCTAAACCTATTTCCTTGCCTCGTTTCTCTGGCTCCCTCAGTTTTTGTTCCTTTCAGAAAGAAGTTCATAAAGTACAGAGGTTTTCTGATAAACCTGAAAAATGAATCAAGAACATAAAAAATGGGCCGGGTGTGGTGGCTTATGCTTGTAGCCTCAGCATTCTGGGAGGTCAAGGTGGGAGGATTACTTGAGGTTCAAAGTTCAAGACTAGCCCGGCAACATACAAAAAAATTAAAAAGTTAGCTGGCCATGGTGGCATGTACCTGTATTCCCCGCTATTTGGAAGGCTGAGGCAAGAGGAGTGCTTGAACCCAGGAGTTCAGGGCTGCAGCGAGTGACAGTCGCAGCACTGCACTTCAGCCTGAGTGACAGAGCGAGACTCCAACTCAAAAAAAGAAAAAAGAATGTAAAAAAGTATTGTGAGGCAATAGTGTATCCTGCAGGAATATTGCTCACTGTGTGCAGCTGACAATTGGCCTATTCATCCTCCTTTATTTTTTATTTATTTATTTATTTATTTAATTTTATTTTGTTTTTTTTTTTGAGTTGGAGTCTCACTCTGTCACCCAGACTGGAGTGCAGTGGCCGCTTCTGGCCACCGCAGCCTCGACCTGCTGGGCTCCGGGAATCCTTCCACCTCAGCCTTCCAAGTAGCTGGAACTACAGGTGCATGCTACCACACCTGGCTAATTTTTTTGATTTATTGTAGAGATGCGGTCTCGCCAAGTTGCGCAGGCGGGTCTCGAACCCGCGGGCTCAGGCAATCCACTCACCTCAGCCTCCCAAAGTACGGGATTACAGGCTGAGCCACCGAGCCCGGCTCTTTCCTCCTTTAAATGTCAGACAAGTACAGGTTTAGGTGGACATCGTAGCATGTAAATACAGGAAAAGTTCGTTGTTTGAAAATTCTTTTATCTGCTTAACCTCGGCGTCAAGCCCCTTGCTCCTATAGTCGCTCAAATTTTATTACTTTCCTCCTCACTCCAGACTCTAGCCTGGTAGTTTCTTAAATATACTAAAGAATAAAACTGGGAAAAATTATCCAACTCAGATTCTGAGTCCTAGATCTGCTACTTACCTTGGGCCATGTGACCTAAGGCCTGCTACTGCACCATTCTGGGCGGTAACCTCTCACTCCTACAAAAGGCAGGATGCTGCCAAGAATATTACTCCACCAGGCTGCTGCGAGGTCCTAATGGGATGATAGGTGTGACAGCACCGTGTGGTATAGAACATGTCACTAATACAAGTGGCTATTATCACTAGTTAAGTCATTTTTCATGTTGGCCATGAGACTCTGAGGGCCATAGTACCTGGGAGTCCCATAGAAGGACAAACTGAATCACTGATTTTCTTGATGTACGGAAAGCCCAAGGAAAACTGGACTTGTCAACTTATCATCAACTGTAGGAAGCTGTATTCGCATTTTTCAGCTTCTTTTAGAGATCAGAAAATCAACACTCAACATCAAAATGTTTGTCCAAGACCATATATATCTTAGCCAGTCAGGGCCCTTGAACACTGTACATTGAATTCCCATATTAGAAACTGATGTCATCTAATTATTTAAGTCATTTAATCTAGGAATTGTTTTCAAAACTCTGTTTACTTGAGCTTAAACGTTCTGTTTCAGTCCTTCACAGCATCATGATTTCTCGCCATTTTAAAAAAGTAATTAAATTATTTTTTTCAACCTTTCTACTCTTCTAACTTTTTAGTTAAACATTTTGAAATGTCTTAATAGTTATCCTAGAGATTTCAATATGAATCTTTTACTTATTTCTGTCTACCTTAAATTATTGCTTTTATGTCTTAAGCATTTTATAACAATTTATACTCCTTCCTTTTTGCTACTGTTTTCATATTTTGTACCTTTATTATGTTATAAACCCCTTAAAATATTATTGTTATCTGTTTCAAATAGTTATTATTCTTTTTTTTCTGACTTTGTTGAGGTATAATTGACAAAAAACTGTCCAGTAAGAAGTAATAGAAACGTAAACATAACAGAATAAACAAAATCACAATGTAACAAGAAAGAATGAAGGAGAAACATTTGTCCAACTAGAGTATCTATCATTCATAGACATTTTGTTCTGTTTTTTCCATGAATTATCACTGGAAATTTCTTTTCCAAGCAAAGAGAAAAATAACTTTCTTCTATTCCCTTTTACCTAGCCACCTCAGATTGGGTTCTAAGGAGAAGGATTTCTCTGTTGATGAAAGAATGATTTATTTCAAGTTTGTGAAATGAAACTCTTGCCAGGACTCTACCAGCAAGGCAGTTCACGCAGCAAAATCTCTGACCAGGATCCAACAAGCCCCTCCTGTTCTCTTTCACTGTTTGGAGATTTATATGGTCAGGGTGACGTTCAAGCTCTGAAACCTTCACAGAGCCAAGTTCTCTGTTGGACACCTGAAAAGGGAATTGCTCGGCAGTTTCTCTTTTTTAGTATAAAATGTAACATTTGGAGGTAATTAACTTTGCAATCCCTTGGTTTCTTCATCTGCAAATTGCAAAGGGATATTGTGAAGCCTGCATATATTGTTTCATTTAAAGTACCAGCACAATATTTGGCACATGGTAGAGGTATAAGAAATATAAATCAATCTCTTACCTCTTGTATTTGCACAGTCGATTCAATGTAACAAGCATTGATTATGCAAGATCCTGCTGCCACTGGGAGGGGAGCCACGATAAACAAAATGGTCTCTGCCATGTACACTCTAGGATGGGGATAAATAAGCACAAAGTATCTGTCACTCAAGGCACATTGTGACAAGTGTCTAAGAGGGTAACAAGCACACCTCAATGGAAGCACAAAGGAAGGGGAGAGAATTTCAGCCCGGGGAACTTTCTGAGGATTTCATGGAAGAGGTGACTTCGGCTCTGTCTTTAAAGGGCCATAAGATATTCATGGTGCAGATGGGGAAGAAAGACACGAAACAGTGGATGAAATCGAAGGTGCAAAAGCAGGGAAGGCAAAATGTAGAGATTTAGGAAAGGAGGGGATGGTCCTGCGAGTTTGAAAAGGGCTACACATGAGGGGAGAGGCTGAGAGAGAGGCCAGGCTGTAAGGAAAAGGAATGGGCAAGATTATAAAGGTACTGAGTGCCATGCAGAGTTTAGACCTTGTACCCAGGTCCAGGACCTCTTGGTCTTTTCCCTATCATGACACACAAGCAAAATAGTCATGCTTGTACACACTGGGGTAAATGAATGAGACTGATTTTGGCTGGAGGCCAATGGGATCAATATCTCAGCACATCTGTAACCCATTTGTGGCACACCTGGTTCCCATAGCCCATAGGGGCAGAGGAATGGAATCTCTTCTCCAAGCAATGGGTTCAAGACTTTCTAAACAGAGATGTTACAGCACCAGAACTTCCTATTAAATAGGCAACATTTCAAACCATGGACATACATGTCATGGCTGAAGTCCAGAAAGTAGTGGATATCTACAAGAAAAAAAAGATATCACTGTGCATTGGACTTCCGTTTAGCCTTCTATTTGCAGAGCTAATTGTTTAAATAAGGGTCTGACTTAATAATATCTTAAAACACAGCGGTACCATTTATATCCAGCTTTCTGGTAGGAAATAAACACTTTATGAAATCAAAACAGGTTCATGTCTGAATGGCCTAAATCAAACTATCACTTTTCCAGAATAAGAAAGTTACAGAAGTAAAATTGGTACTTGTTTTTCCTAACTGCAAAGTCTTTGCTTAAGTTTGATAATTTGGCAATAACATATATTCTCAATTTTTTTGACATTTCTCTTTAAAGAAACCCTAAATATGTACACAAAATTGAAAATCATAAAGGAAAAAAGCCTTGTAATTCTCAATTTCTTATGATACTTCCCTTTAGAGAAGCTTTAAATATGTACACAAAACTAAAAATTATAAAGGAAAAATCCTTGCATCCAGCCTAAAAGAAACATCCAAGCTTTGCTTGTCTAACCATTTAGGTGTTGAATAACTGTGCCTACTTAGGCTGTTCTAAGGTTTATTAGAATTCCTATGACTATCCAGTCATTTCACTTTTCCTTATGTTACACTCCACTGACACTTTACAGAAAGACCTGTCATACGTAAATCTAATGAATAAGAGATAGAAAACAGAGTTAGATCTCGAAATTAAAACAGTCATATTTTATTTTTGTCTATACATCATCTTTAATGAAGTTGATGAAAACTAAATTAAAACATTTAATACAGAAAAAATGGAAAATACGTATGCTAACGCTCTCTCTCTCTCTCTCTCTCTCTCTCTCTCTCTTATTTTGGGGGTAGGAACTTCAATTCTGACTTAGATAATGCTGTCCCTTACTATTTTATCTCAAAACTCACAGATATGTTTAAATGCGTTTGAACTGCTAGAAAAAAAATTAAATACAAAGTCATTAGATTATTTCAACAAATATACTAGACATGCTTGATGTGTATGCATGTGTATGAGTACATGTATGTAGCTATGACTGTAACTAATGGTGTGCTGGAGGCAGTTTCCACTGACTGAAGAAAGCTAAAGATTCTGTCTCTTTCCTGATATCAAGTTGGTAGCTTGAAATAATCCATAGTTGGACTATTCATACTATGGAAATCAGCAAACAATAAAAACTCAGATCTTTTTCCCCAGAGAACCAGCTATTGGACATTTATCAGGACATACTGCATATATATGTATATGCAAGAGTATATAGGTATGTGTATACATATATACGTGTGTGTGTATATGTGTGTGTGTGTGTGTGTGTGTGTGTGTGTGTGTGTTTTGAAGTTTAAGTAAGATGAGAGCAGATGAAGGATATAAGAAAAGAATCCTCATTATCAAGGAAACACCATGAGCAGTGACAAAGAGAGTGGTGAAGCCCAGTGTGTCCTCCAGGACAACAGAACCATGTGTTGTGGCCAGGGTGAAAAGTATGTGAGGAGGAAAGGAAGAGGCAAGTCTGGAAAGGTTTCTTGGAGACTAAATGTAAAAAATTTTTAAGATTTGCTATGAATTTTGCAAGTACTAGTGACTCATAGAAGACTCATTGAAGAATTTCATTAGCAGTAGAGATAACATGATCTGATGTGCCCTGTTAAAAAAAATGAAGAGTGAATAGAAAGGCTAGAGATGGGAGTGGCAAAGCCAGCTACAGAGGAATGATTTCTACCATCTGGATCAGAGATGAGAGGTACTGAACCACAGCAGTGGCAGTGAGCGGGAGGTGGGAGAAAAGGCACAAAGTTGAGAGTGATTTAAATAACCAAGAATTGATAACAAACTTGATGTGGCAAATAAGGAAGAAGGAGAAGAAAAAAAGTGAGGAGAATGAGATGTCTGGCTTGGAAAGAGAGAGTAAAATATTGGCTTGGATGTAATTAATGACTAATACACATTGGGGATATTTAAACATCTACTATCTATCACACAATTGTGTGCCTATTTTCAACACTATGCCAGCTATAACCAATAAACCTGAGTCTATGTACAAAGAAGTCTCAAGTAGGAGTTGATTACTCAACTGGCAATCTGAAGGGACAGACAGTTGGGTGTTTCCTGTATTAGAGTTTTGTCAGATAAAGGAAACAAGAAGCCAGAGATCCAAACAAGTTTGGGGAATTGGTGAAAGTTGTTTTGCTTCAATTTTTTAAAGTTGATATACCATGAAATCCCAGGAGAATAAGGAAGGAAGTGGAGGTATGGAAAGGCTAATGGATTTGGGACTGAAGGATCCAATGAGGCTTAAGAGTATCAATGGTGTAAGTAACCGACAGATTGAAAGGAAGGCAGCCTGTGGTCAGAAAGAAAAATATCTAAATTTGTGATTTGGAAGACAGAGCAGTTATGAATGATTATGGTCCAAAGAAGACTGTGGATTTACTGGGTAAGGAGAAGGGGAAAGGGTATTACAGATGAGAAGGTGGTAGAGTCAAAAAGTCCTTGTGTCGATGGCTTGTCCACAAGGTTATAAAGTGTGCTAGGATGACAATTTAATAGGATGTCTGTGAGCTAAGAGTTCAAGTCATCATGGTGGAGGGGGAGAATGCTGAAGGCTGGTAGGCGATCAGTAGGGAAAGAGACCAGTGGCGTAGTTGAATGGCATGAACCTTAAAGGCCTAGGGTTTGTGCTTTGTTCTCACAAGCAGAAGAAAGGTATTCTCTGATGTCAGATTGCCAAGGGGTGGCTAGAACTCCTAAATTTTCCAACCTGTAGAAGTGTAAAGCCATCTCCAAGATGTCTGCAGCTTTGCAAGCGGCTAATGTTTTTATGACCTGCTTTGCTTCTCAAGACATTGCTTTTGACTGTACTCGATTCACTGAGACATGGAACTAGCTCCTTCTCTGAATTCCACCTGGTAAAATTTTACTCACCCTAGGGATCTGAGAGAAAGTAGACTTTACTGAAGCTTTAGAGTTTGTTTGAAAGTCAGGGAAAACACATTTACGTGAAACAGTATCAACAACTGCAAATGTAATCACAGCCACCACTGTCCTTGAAGTGTCCCCCAGTTAATCCACTATGAGTGATTTGAGCCTCGTGCCCCTTCACCTTACCTGAACACAACCTTTTACCATCTTGTTCATTCCGCTCTCTCCTCTGCTCTCTCATTCCTCCCACCCTATCCAGTCTAGGAAGTGTGCTAACAACTCCATTTCCAAAATGCTTAGATCTTGGTCTATAACTGACATAGGAAGTTCTAGACTAGAGAGCATTATGTAAGAACAGACTGTTCACACGAACAACAGAACATGGGGAATAATAGGCTTTATAGACAGCTGGAGAAGCAGCCCTGTTTCACTGAGCTGAGATCAAATTACCCTCTCTCTCCCCGCTAGAGAAATGAATTCTTTTACTCTATGCAATGGAATTCTTCTCACTTTCCTAAAGCCTACTATCAGCACCTCCAGGCTGCAGGAATCCCATCTTTTTTGCGCTGGTTGATTCTTCCCTAATGAAAGTTCTGGGTCAGATGTCACAATAGTAATATTTTGTTCTGCATCATTTACTCCTATTTACTTCCTCTTACCACTTTTTCAACCGGCCAGGTTTGAATCAGAGCTGGTGGGGAAAATGCTCCAATGCAAGCAATCAGTGTGCTTGGGCCATGCCCTGGACTAGAGAGAGAAACCAAGATGTACTAGAAAAGACATGAAGCCTTTGGAGTCCTGTCAGTCACACTGTCTCTTAAAGGGAAAGAGACTCCAACTGACATTTATCTGTCTAAGATGCTATAATGTTTACCACTGCCACTGTGTGGCTACTGTTGTCGCAACTGATTTGACCAGAATCAGTGATTGTGCTGAATGAAAGGCAAGTGTGAGTGGGCTGAGCAGGAAGCAAGCCAGTCTCCAAGGAGGTGATGGGCACTCATTCTGAGTATTGAATGACGCACATTGAGTGATAGCACACTATCCCAGTTGTCTTAGTCTCTTTGTGCTGCTGTAACAAAATATTCAAAACTGACTCATTTGTGAATAATGGAAATGTATCATCTCACAGTACTGGGGGAAGTCCAAGATCAAGTGCCAGCAGTTTTAGTATTTGGTGAGGGTTGCTCTCTGCTTTCAAGATGGCACCTTGTGGCTGTGTCTTCACATGGCAGAAGAGTTGGAAGGGCAAAACGCTAAGCTAGTTCCCTCAAGCCCTTTATAAGGATACGCATCTCACTCATGAGGGCAGAGTTTGTATGACTTAATCACTTCCTGAAAGCCCCACCTCTTAATGTTATTGCATTGAATTTTAGGTTATAACATATGAACTTTGGGGAGATACACACATTCAAACCATAGCACCAATCAATCCTTTCTTTGGGCAGGGAAAAGCTAGAATCAACCAAGAGGTGGATGTTCTAAACTTAATTTAATTTTGGCAATATCTATCCACACTGATTGCCCTCCGAATTCCTACCCTCCAACCTGAATCCTCTGTCCTCCTCCTACCCTGTGTTTCTGTTTGCTTAAAAGAAATACATGACTATAGGCTCTCATCATTCGAATAGAGAACAGCAAGGCGTAGGTGTATGATGAGCAGGATGGATAATGTAATAGTCAAATTCATCAATGGTTCTGTATTTCAACTCGGTTAACTTGCATCTGCTATGTCAACCATCTGAATATGTCTTCTCTGAAAAGACAACATCAAGATCTGTATACAACACCTCCACCGTCTCAAATCCTATCTACACCCTCTTAGTTCAGTCACTGCAGAGGCAACTTGGGCTTTGACAAATTTTGTAGGATACAACTTTCAGTACTTCCCTCATTGCCATGCTAAGAACCTCTCACCTTATGCCTTGGGGCTTCTCCACCACTGGGATCCAGGGGGGTCTCCCTCCACTAACAGGGGAAGGAGCTAATGGGCAAATGCTTCATTCTGTCACCTTCCAGGAGTACTGTTCTGAGATATGAATATATTTCATAAGGTTCCTGACAGGGCCCACAGATAAAGGAACAGTTGCCCCAAATTGTGGCCAATTTGATAACATGTTCAAATATTGCTCGTTCCTGCTTCCCTGTTTTCTCCCTTCCGCCTTCTTCCCACTTCCTAAAATCACTTCCTAAATGAATACCTGCATGCCAGACTTTATCTCAAGGCTCTGCTTTTGGAGGAACACAGGCTACAACACACACTTTAAGGCAAAACAATATGCCCGATAATGACTTGCTTTTAGGATAAGAGTTTGGCCTTTCCTAATATGAAGATTTTATATGTAAGCCATTCTCCTCAACGAATGGGTATATAGTGGGACATTGACAGACCTCAGAAATCAGTATCACTGCTGACATCTCAGCCCACAAAATCCAAGTCACTGGTAACAAACCAATAAAAGCAGGATAATTCAGAGACAGTATTAATGAATTGCACTTTCATTCTTGTATGCATGAGTGGTTTTATCTTTCCTTTTTTGGTGAACCAAACAACGCATTATTTTATCAACAAAACTATTATTGATAGTCTGGAGGAAGGGGATTACAAAGGTGCTTTTATTTTCACATTAACTTTTTAAAATATAAAACCAGCCTGGGCAACCAAGTGACAACCTGTCTCTACAAAAATATGTAATATATAAATAAATAAAATTTTTTTTTTGAGTTGGAGTCTCACTCTGTCACCCAGACTGGAGTGCAGCGGCCGCTCCCGGTCACCGCAGCCTCAACCTGCTGGGCTCCGGCAATCTTTCCACCTCAGCCTTCCAAGTAGTTGGAACTATAGGCGCGCGCTACCACACCCAGCTAATTTTTTGATTTGTTGTAGAGATGAGGTCTCGCCAAGTTGCCCAGGTGGGTCTCGAACCAGCAGGCTCAGGCAATTCACTCACCTCTGCCTCCCAAAGCACGGGATTACAGGCTGAGCCACCGAGCCCGGCCATAAATGAAATTTTAAAAGCAAAACTTGTCGATCACTAAGGAGCTGAGGCACTTGGGTCTACTAAAATGCCGGATTACCCTAGTGCCGATCAGCAGAAAACCAAAGAGGATGAGAAAAACGACAAGCCCATTCGAGCTCTGGATGAGGGGAATATTGACTTGCTGAAAACTTATGGTCAGAGTACTTACTCTAGGCTGATCAAGCAGGCTGAGGATGGCATTCAACAACTTCTCAAGGAAATTAATGAGCTCACTGGTATTAAAGACTCTGACCCTGGCCTGGCCCCACCAGCACTCTGAGATTGGCTGCAGATAAGAAAACACTCCAGAATGAACAGCCTTTGCAGGTACAAAGGTAATCAGTGCTGATTCGGAGGACCCAAGATACATTATCAACATAAAGCAATTTGTCAAGTGTATGGTGGACCTTAACTATCAGGTGGCACCTACTGTCACTGAAGAAGGGAGGAGAGTTGTTGTGGACAGAAATAAATACCAAATTTACATTCCATTGCCTCCTAAGATTGACCCAACAGTTACCATGGTGCAGGTGGAGGAAAAACCTGATGTCACATACAGTGATGTTGGTGGCTGTAAGGAACAGATTGAGAAATTGCGAGAAGTGGTTGAAACCCCACTGCTTCATTCAGGAGGTTTGAGCCTCCTAAGGGTGTGCTGCTCTTTGGTCCACCTGGTACGTGCAAGATACTCCGTGCTCGGGTAGTTGCTAATAGGACTGATGCTTGCTTCCTTTGAGTTATTGGATCTGAGCCTGTACAGAAATACATTGGTGAGGGGGCTCAAATGGTTCATGAGATCTTTGAAATGGCCAGAAGAAAAAAAGTCTGCCTTATCTTCTTTGATAAAATTGATGCTACTGGAGGGGCACAGTTTGATGATGGTGCTGGAGGTGACAATGAAGTGCAGAAAACAATGTTGGAAATGACCGACCAGCTGGATGGCTTTGATCCTCCAGGCAGTATTAGAGTGCTGACGCCACTAACAGACCTGATACTTTGAATCCAGCACTGATGAGGCCAGGGAGATTAGATAGAAAGATTGAATTTAGCTTCCATGATCTAGAGGGTCAGACTCGGTCTTTAAGATTCACGCTCGTTCAGTGAGTGTTAAAAGAGTTATCAGATTTGAATTGCTAGCACAGCTGTGTTCAAATAGTATTGGTGATGAAATTAGAAGCGTCTGCACAGAAGTTGGCATGTTTGCCATCAGAGCACTGTGAAAAATTGCAACTGAAAAAGATTTCTTGGCAGCTGGAAATAAGGTCATTAAATCTTAAGCCAAATTCAGCGTTACTCCCCGCTATATGACTTACAACCGAGCCCTGAAGAGTTTCAAGTGAAAACACTTCTTATAATTGAAATCCTAACCTTATGTAGACTTGTTAATAACCACTTCACAAAAAGTAGATGGCTTCAAAATTGTAAAAGTGAAATAAAATAAATAAAACCTGTAAAAATAATCCTGAAATATTACTTTCCAATTTTGCTTAAGATATCTTTTTTCTATTCTTTTAATCTTTTTCTATCATTTTGCTTAGATATGACTATGGGGATTTTTGTTTATTTGTTTGTTTGTGTTTTGTTTTTAGAGACAGAGTCTAGCTCTGTCACCCAGGCTTTAGTGCAATGGCACCATCATAGCTCACTGTAACCTCAAACTCTTGAGCTCAAGGGATCCTCCCACCTCAGCTTCCCAAGTAGCTAGACTACAGGTGTGCACCACCACCAGTATTTATTTATTTATTTGTTTATTTATTTAGTAAAAACTGGGTCTCACTATGTTGCCCAGGCTATTCTCAAATTCCTGGCCTCAAGCAATCCTTTCACCCCAGCCTCCCAAAGCACTGGGATTACAGGTGTAAAACACCATGCCTAACCCAGGGTATGACTTTTGAAAACAGATAGATTTGGCTTTTTGTCATCTAATCTAATTACCTCTACTTTAACAGATAAGGAGGAAATCCAGTTACATTTATCATAAGTACTGACATATTTGGATTTATTTTTCCTACTATGTTTTAAATTTTTTTCTACTCATAAATTCAACAGAAGGAAACTATAAAAAGGGATGGTAAAGTTTCCTTTGTTCATTCTCTGTTTTCTTCAGTATGTTTTAAAATTATTGGCTATATTTATATTTTTAGCAGTTTCCACTAAGTACATATGTTTTGAAAACTAATTAAATTATTCTTACTAAGTCCAAAGTTATTCCATCTTCCTTCTGAACAAAGGAAAGACCTGAATATGCTTTATTACTCTTTCAACATTATTTCCTGTTGTAAGATTGTTGTCAAAATTTAGTTTTACCTTTTAAAAACACATGTGCACACACAAACATACAATTAACGATTGTTTTAATGTTAATTCGAATCAGGTTTATCAATTTTTTAAAAATTGATTTCTGTATTTACAATTGTCTTTAATTCCATGTGTTTTCTTTGGGCTTCCTTTTCCTTTTGTTACAGTAGATACAATAAGAATTATGCTATAATCCCAGCACTTCGGGAGGTTGAGGCAAGAGGATTGCCTGAGCCTGTGGGTGCGAGACGCCCCTCAGGGCAATTTGGCGAGACCGCCTCTCTACAATAAATCAAAAATTAGCCGGGCATGGTAGTGCGCGCCTGTAGTTCCAGTTACTTAGAAGACTGAGGCAGAAGGATTGCCAGAGCCCAGCAGGTCAAGGCTGCAGTGGCCAGAGCGTGCCACTACACTCCAGTCTGGGTGACAGAGTGAGACTCCAACAACAACAAAAAACAAACAAAAAAACAATTATGTCACTAAAGATCTATGGATGGTAAACTTCTTCAGTCTTGTATGCCTGAAAATGTCATTATTTTGACCCCATGCTTGAATGATAGTTTACCTAGGTATAAAAAGTCTTGTTGATAGTCATTTTCCCTAGGGGCATATATTCTTGCCAATAAGAAATCTGTCAAATCAGTAACTATTTCAAGCTGGGCTCAGTGGCTCAGCCTGTAAGTCCAGCGCTTTGGGAGGCTGAGGTGAATGGATTGCCTGAGCCCACGGGTTCGAGACCCACCTGGGCAACTTGGTGAGACCTCATCTCTACAATAAATCAAAAAATTAGCCGGGCGTGATAGCGCACTCTTATAGTTCCAGCTACTCGGAAGGCTGAGGCGGAAGGATCGCGGAGCCCAGCAGGTCGAGTCTGCGGTGGCCGGGAGTGGCCACTGCACTCCAGTCTGGGCGACAGAGTGAGACTCCAACTCAAAAACAAAACAAAAACTATTTCAGACCAATGGTTATTCCTTTGAGTGCAATCTGTCTTTTTACTCTTGAAACTTTTAATTTTTTTTCTCCTTATTTCTAATGTTCTACAGTTTCACTATGTTATATCTAAGTGAGGATTTACTTATTTTTACCCTTTGGAGTGCATTTTCCATTTTCAATTGAAAAACAACTCCTGTCCTTTTTCAATTCAGCCTTTAACTCTTTATTTACTGCTTCCCTACAATCCTGCTTGATCTTTTCTTCTAGAATGCCAGTGAGAGAGAGACTCAGCCTGCAATAGGATTCTTCACTGCTCATTAAGGTTTCTATCTATCTCCGTATACTTCATTATAGTTGCATTTCTCAGAGTTATCTACCAATTCATAATTCTACTTTTCTATCCAGTCCAGGGTTTACCTCATCTACCGAACATTTTATTTAATAATTATATTTTATATTTCCAAAATTTCTAGCTGGTTCTCTCTCATAATCATCTGTTCTTAACACCTTTTTTGTTCCATTTGCATGCATAAATGTATTGCAGTGTAAAAATTTAAACAAGTCTATTTAGAATTCCCAGGTTCTATAAAACTAATTTCATTTTTAACAAATTTGTGTTCCAGTTGTTGATGTTATTGAATATGTTTTAGCATGTATTTTGGAAGTCTTATGTGCAGGCACAGGCATATTTTTGAGTGGAGAGTTGTGGGGTTTTGTTTTTGTGTTTTGTTTTCTCTTTCTCTCTTTCCTCCTCTGGGCAACCTTTCCTAAGAGTGGCTTTGTAGTTGACTCCAACAGGTGCCACTGGCCCTGCATAGAACCCACTGGCCCTGCACAGAATCTGGCAGGTCAGGGATCTTTTCTGGAGGAGTGGCAGATCCAGCCAGCCAGCTAAGGGCAGCATGTTTCACAGGACTACGTCGTCAGGTTTTCCTTAGTTCCAAAGCTTTCTTGAACCATAGCCCCTGGCAGAGGTTTCAACCTCATTTCCCAGATGCTAAAGCCTCCCCATCTTTTCATTTCAAGCAAGTCTGGTTCCTGTTCCCTGTCTTGCACAAATGCCTTTTATCCCTGTTATCCTTGCAGAAGCCAAATCTCGAGTTCCAACCCAGAGCTCAGCAGCCTCTTGGCTTTTAGCACTGCTCACTACAGACAAGTGTCATCCATTTCATGAGGATTGTTCAAAGGGAGATTCATCTTGGTTTTCAGTCTGGCAATGTCTTTTTCACATTCTCAAAATATGTGCTTGTAGCAGAGGGGATTACTTAAGCATGAACTTATTGAGCATTTTGACAAAAGTCATTTACTACTTTTATATTCAATGATATAAAGAAAAATGTAGTTGCACATTTTTAAGTAACAAATTCATTTTAAATCTAGTTCAATCAAAAAACATAAAATGGGAATTGATTTTAAATTGCAAAAGATAACTTTGTGATTTAATTTTTTATGTGTTTTTCTTCTGTTAAAGTTTTTGCTATCTCTGGAGACATTCTTAAATTGCTGATGGCAATGTGGTTATACAGCAATTTTGGTTCTTGGCTATTAAGTTATAAATATATTCTATTTTCAAAAAAAACAAACACAAAACAAAAAAACTGTTCTTGCAATACACCGTTTATGGACTAAATACTAGGCTGGACATAGTAAGTGTAAAGTTAATGACTAGTTTGGAGAACCACAAAAATATATACCAGATTCTTCATTTAAACTGAAGGATAGGAAATTCAAAATATATCTGTCTATGAATCTTTTAGCCAAGCTTTTTCTAATGCAACCCTTTGACAAAACTCTATTTGAAAAAATAAATTAAAAGCTTTACTCAAGGTAATGTGGTCTTTATTTATCCTAGCAGTTAACCCCAAAATGTTTAATTTTTTTAAACTTTGCTTCATATTTTTACAAAGTATTAAAAAAATCCCTTTAAATCAAATAGTAGAATTGGGAGCCAATGATATCTATTTCCTTTTTTGATGAAGAATTTAATTATTCCAGGATGACTGCTTTCTCTGCTATGGCTGGCTACACACAATCTCATTCTCCCTAATCTGAAATCTTGCTAAAGAAGACTCGGTGCTTCTTTGCCCAGATCTGATAAAATCTAACATGGCCTGCAGAAGATGAATTCCAGTATCAGTAACAGACACATCTGCACTCATGAAGCCCCCAACACACGTCTCCTCAGTACTCCTGAATGCTGGGCTACCCTACTCTAGCACACCTCCTGTTCTTCAAAGGTCCACTAGCCCAGGATCACAGATATTATTAACTGACCGTGTAGAAAGGCCCACCTACAGATCTCTGCCTTCCCAGTAGAGGTGTCACCTTCAGAAGCCATAAATTCAACCAGAGAGTGGTAACTGCCAGAAATCCCCACAGAGGAGCCTAGATAAAGAACTCTGTCCCAGCCCTTTTCACAACCTTGTATAAGGATCGAAAGGTTATTATATTTAGAAGAGCTTTGAGGACTGTAACATTCTCTGTACATGAAAAGGTATTGTTTTGTTATTTGTGTTTATCCAGTTTTGGATATGAGGCCATCCCACCACATAATAAATAGCCTGACTGCTCAGATTTCCTGTTCTACTATTCATCATCCTCATTGTGTTTTACTCCTGAATTATAGCTACCCAGGCAAAGCAAAGAGAACATGTTTTCACCTGTCATTCTGTGTCTATTACACTAGTATACACATATACAATTGAGTTCATCATTATACAATTGTTCGTAGAACTGATTTCTCTTTGTGTCTGCTGAAACAGAGCTATTGCATAATGCAACCCAGATGCAGTTTGGAAAAGGTCCACAGTGATTCAGAAAAGAGAGTTCATGTGGTCTAGAAAAAGTGGCTCATCACCCAGACAAATCTCCAAAGGAGGACAATCCTTAGAGTAGCCCTGGCTCCGTGGAACTTAATTCTTTTTTTTTTTGAGTTGGAGTCTCACTCCATCGCCCAGACTGGAGTGCAGTGGCCGCTCCTCAACCTGCTGGGCTCCGGTGATCCTTCCACTCAGCCTTCCAAGTAGCTGGAACTACAGGTGCGCGCTACCACACCCAGCTAATCTTTTTTTTATTTATTGTAGAAATGAGGTCTCGCCAAGTTGCCCAGGCGGGTCTCGAACCCGCGGGCTCAGGCCATCCACTCACCTCGGCCTCCCAAAGTGCTGGGATTACAGGCTGAGCCACCGAGCCTGGCCGGAACTTAGTTCTTAGTTTTGAAGGCTTGGACATTTGATTTTGTTCTCACTCAGATGTTATCAGATTTTTTTAGAGACTGAGATTACCCATTACCTAATTCGGAGCAAACCAATGTTTTCGTTAAGATAATTTTTGCTGCAATTAATAGAAAACCCCAACTCAACTGACCTAACTTATAATCTATTACTACAATATAATCTCCTAACCTATAACGAAGCTAAAAGACCAGAGACACACAGGTGCTGGCTTCCTTTCTCTACCATTCTCTTTGGCCAGACTAACCTCTGTATGTTGACATCATCCTCAGGCTGAGGACAAGACGGCTCCCAAGCCACCCAGTTATGACTATATCCAGTGGAGAAGAGGGGCTTTTCTTTCTTTGTGACCCTTTGTGGGATTCCTCACCACCTTACTTCTAGTAGATGACCATTTGTGTCCCGTTTGGTAGACTTAGGTAACCTACTCACTCTCAGCTAATCTTTGGCAAATAGAATGGGATTATTTATAGAAAACTTATCAGGATTTGTCTCTGAACGAAGGGTAGGGTAATTTTCCTTGAGGGTAGTTACTTGAACAAAACTTGGATTTTAAGAGAAAAACAGCTGCTGGGTGGACAGTCAAAAGCGTCTATTAAATTGTCCATGTTTTTAGCCACAAAAACAAGGAGAAATAAAACTATTAAATATCAGGCACTAATTTTGCTGGCCAATGGAAAACTCAGGTCTTTAGCCTGAAGTTCCCCTGAATTACAGACTAATTCAGACTAATTCTAATCATCTCCATCTACATGGCCCAAAGGTTCTTATCATATCTAAAACATAACTCATATTATTTTACTCTCAGTTCTCAACTCACATCCTCTCCAAACACCCAAACATTCTCCTCCTACATCCGCCAAGACATTCACAATCAAAAATAAAAAACCATCCTCAACTTTTCCCTCTCCCTTAACCCACATCTAATTGCTCACCAAATCCTGTTGATTCTACCTTCTACATATCCTTTAAATGATTTGTTTAATGACCATAGTCTGACAAGAGGTCTTCGAAACTGATCACCTACTTCCTCTCTACCTTCTGTACCATATCACTACCATTTCATTCTCAGCTTCTATCTGCTTGCTACGGAAGAAAATCCACCTCCTTAATATAGCACCAAAGAATTTCCTGTCTTTCTAGAGCCTTCCTCTACAGCTTCATCTTAAATTTCTCCATCCCTTAGGCACTTTAGTCATATAGAATGAAAGTCCCAGCTGGGCTTGGTGGCTCAGCCTGTAATCCCGCGCTTTGGGAGGCTGAGTGAGTGGATTGCCTGAGGCCGCGGGTTCGAAACCTGCCTGGGCAAATTGGCGAGACCTCATCTCTACAATAAATCAAAAAATTAGCCGGGCGTGGTAGCGCGCACCTGTAGTTTCAGCTACTTGGAAGGATGAGGCGGAAGGATCGTCGGAGCCAAGCAAGTCTAGGCTGCGGTGGCCGGGAGTGGCCACTGCACTCCAGTCTGGGCAACAGAGTGAGACTCCAACTTAAAAAAAAAAAAGAATGAAAGTCCCAATATGTTCCATAATCTCACAAGTCTTCATAACTGCCGTTACTGTTTCCTCTGCATCATACTTCCTTGATCATCTTTCCTGGACAAACTCCTACAAATATCAGTTGACCTTCTCTGAGATGCTTCCCTGAGTGGTAGGCCTGTACACATCTCACTTCAGAGTTTATCCTACCCTATTAACCTCTCTGTATAATATATAGAAGGATATGTATATATCCTTCTCCAGAACTATGAGCTCCCTTTTTTCATCTCTATAGATCCAGTGTCTCATTTATAGAAGGTAGTTAGTAAATGTTATTGAATAAATAAATCAGTGAAAAGCCATTTTGTGAAAAAAGCAAGGTTAAGCAAAAGGGGAAGGACTCATTCATTCATTCATAACTAAACACTTATTTCTTTTCTAGCATGTATGAAATGCTAGACCACATTTATCAAAGCTCCTCATTAAGGAGCTTACATTCTGTTCAGAGAGGTAATGCATAAAAATAACAATTCGAGGTTAATCTTCAAACCTATCTCATGATCTTAAGTCCTCTTTACAATGGAACTTTCCTATTTTTACTATTTGGACATTTTGGATATTCCATCTAGAGTTTCTTTTAGTTGGCCTAAAATTAAATTTAGCTAATCCTGATGGAATTGTGGTGCCTTTCTGGTTCCTGTCCATTGTTTGCCAAGGGCCCAGGGGTATAGTGGTGAGTATTGCAATACCCAGGAGATGCTACGCAACACTGAAAAATATTTTTTGATTGTGCCTGAATAGCAAACAGCAGTGGATTTCTCAGCCATTTTCCTGCCATCTCAGGAGCTGCCTCTAAATCTGAAGAACGATTTCCGTTTGCCTTTTTTCTCTTTCAGATTAATAAAAACCCAAGGACCTGAGCTCTGATGAATTACCTATGGAATTTCCTTTTAGTTTATTTTTTTCCCTCAAATTCGAGACACGATATTTCACTTCCTTCTTGATTTTTTTCCCAGAAATATTTTTATCTTTTTTATGGTTTGTCCGAGCTTAAGTAATAGGCCTGCTGCCTGGAGATATGGAGCTTGGGTTGGCAAGAGACATTTTCCAATGGTAATGCACATTGCAAAAGAATACTTGTAAGGCAGATAAATTACATAGGTGGTTTCTGCAAGCTGATGAATTACCCAAAGGCGCCCCCTCCAGGCAGAGTTGCAAAAAAGGTACCCACTCCTTGCAAATGATTACAAAAAGGTAGCTGTTGCAGCACCACTGGCATATAAATAACTTGGTGAGAAAATGTAGATTGTATCCAAACCCCCACTAACCCTTCAAGCTGGTGCTTGTCCCAGGCTGAGTTCCCTGGAAAACTGACTCTAACTGGAGATTAGCATGTAGGTGGCTTATGAGAAAGTGCTCTTGGAGTAACACCCATGGAGGTGAAGAGACCAGAAGGGAAAGAAGCAGGATGGGGCAGAGGGAGAAGCTGGGCTGTCATACAGTTTCCACAGAGACCTGAGGGGACCCTACTGGGAGTTCTGAAGCTGGGAAGACCATTCAGTGTCCCAAGTTAGGGTGAAGAAACTGGCCCTTTAGACTTCCATGTTGATTAGTCTTTGGATACAAGCAGCCTCCCAGAAAGACTCTCTTTAGCAGTGACAATCCTAGAAGGGACAACTTGAGGGCATCTGCATGCTGGCAGCTCTCTCAGAAAATGGGCAAGTAAATCCTTCATTTCTTTGACTCTGGGAAAAGTGTCAGAGCTTCCACTGCAGACCTACACAGTATTCATCCTTCTTAGCACTGACAGCCCTCCAGC
>CAUYQG010124477.1:0-12836 GCA_963574415.1 Tarsius wallacei | reverse complement strand
CTTTATCAATTGCCTAGAATACCCAATAGGATTGGTCTCAACTCCTCTTTGTATGTTTTGTAGAATTCCGCTGGAAAGCTGTCTGGTCCAGGGCTTTTTTTTTTTTTTTTTTTTTTTTTTTTTTTTTTTTTTTTTTTTTTTGTAGGTAGTTTTCTTATGACAAAGTCAATTTCCTGGGTTGTTATTCGTCTATTTAGTGTCTCAATTTCTCCTTGTTTCAACCTTGGGAGATTGTGTGATGTCGGGAAATCCTCCATTTCAGTTAGGTTTTTGAGTTTATTGTGCATAGTTATCTCTGATAATCCTTTGTATTTCTTCAGTGTCAGTTGTGACTTGATCTTTTGCACTTCTGATTGTGTTTACTTGGGCTTTTTCTCTCTTTTCATTGGTCATTCTGGCTAAGGGTCTATCAATCTTGTTTATCCTTTCAAAGAACCACCTCTTTGTTTTGTTGATTTTTTTCTATGATATTTTTGTCTTCTATGTCCTGTATTTGGACTTTTGCTTTGGTGATCTGCGTTCTTCTACTGGAGTTAGAGTTTTGGTGGTCTTGCCTTTCCAGCTCCCTTAGGTGATTTGTTAGGTTATTAACTTGTGATCTATTTTCTTGATGTGTGTTCGTAGAGATATAAATTCCCCTCTTGGTACTGATTCCATAGTATCCCAGAGGTTTTGGTAAGATATTCCTTCATTTTAATTTGTTTCCAGGAAACTTTTAATTTCTGCTTTGATTTCTGTGTTGACCCAGGAGTTGTTCAGTATCATGCTGTTTAGTATCCATGTCTTTGTAGGTTTGGGGGGAATTTTTTTGGTGGTGATATTTATTTTTATTCCACTGTGATCTGAGAAGCTGCATGGTAGTATTTTGATCTTATGAAATTTGTTTATGCTTGATTTTTGGCCAAGGATGTGATCAATCTTGGAGTACGTTCCATGTGGTGATGAGTAGAATGTATATTCCGTGGTTCTTGGGTGGAGTATTTTGTAGGTATCTATTAAGTCCATTTGGTCAAGCATGAAGTTGAGGTTCTGGACCTCTCTGTTGATTTTTTTTGCCTCAATGATCTATCTAGGGTTGTTATTGGGATATTTAAGTCCCCAGCTATGGTAGTGTTAGAGTCAATATCTTTTTTTAGTTTAGTTAGTAGCTACTTAATAAAAGCTCATGCTCCTGTGTTAGGTGCATATATATTTAGATGGACATTTCCTATTCATAGATTGAAACTTTTATCATTATGTAGTGTCCTTTCATATCTTTTTAAATTTTTGTTAGTTTAAAGGTTGTTTTGTCTGATATTAAGATCATGATTCCTGCCTTCTTTTGTGATCTTTTCACCTGAAATTTTGTTTTCCATCCTGTAACTTTGAGTCTGTGAGTGACCTTTGTGGTTAGATGTGTTTCCTGAAGGGAGCAGATTACTGAGTCGTGCGTTTTTAAATCCAGTCTGCCATTCTAGGTCTTTTCAGTAGTGCACTTAATCCATTCACATTCAGACTGATTACTGAAATGTGAGCATTTGTCCCTGTCATAAGGGTCTAGCAAGGCTGTTTTGTTTTCTTTTAGGTTTTGTGTTAATATATGTGTGTGTTTTCTTTTGCGGGTTTGCTGTGTATTCTGCTGCCTCTGTGCTTGTTTGTGATCTTGTGAAGTATATGATTTTTCTTTTGTTTCTTTTTTCTTCTATGCACAGCACCTTTTAAAGTGTCTCCTATAGAGCTGGTCTGAAAGCAGCATATTATCTTAGAGATTGGATGTTTGGGAAGGATTTTAATTCCCCATCACTAATGAAGCTTAACTTGGCTGGGTAGGAAATTCTAGGATGTAATTGTTTATCTTTGAGACTATTAAATATTTGGGTCCAATTCCTTCTGTCCTGCAGTATTTCTGCAGATAAGTCTGCAGCAATTCTGATTGGTCTTCTCTGGTAGGTAGTCTGACTTTTCTCCCTTTTATAATACTTCTGGTAGGTGAATTATTATGTGTCTAAGGGTTGGTCTTCTCATAAGATGTCTTGCAGGAGTTCTTTGAATCTCTTGTACTTGTATAGTCATCTCTCTGGCCAGATGAGGAAAGTTTTCTTGAATGACCTCATGGAATGTTTGTTCTAAGATGTTTTCCATTTCTCTTTCTATTTCAGGTATTCTGCTCAGACATAGGTTTGACTTCTTGATAAAATTGCACATCTCTTGGGGAGCTTCTTCTTTCTTCTTACAAATTACAATGTTCACTGATTGTGGTATGTGTTCCCCGAGACCCACTCCCCACCACCACTCTATATGATGATGCAATGAGTATGTGTGTATACTCCCTGAGTCCGAGATACAGTGACAGCAATGAAGAGCACAGAGTAAAATAGAATGAAATGCAGAATACTTTTCTTAAAAAGAAAGAAAAAAAAAGGAACACAGAACAACGAAAGCAGAAACCAATGCAAAAAAACAACTGGACACACACACACAGACATACACACACACCCCAAAGCAAACTGGAATAACCACAAAGTGAAACAAAACAAACAACAACAACAAAAAGACCAAGAAAACTAAACACATGCACACACATGCCTAGCACAAAAGGAATGGGGAAGAAAGACTGGGGAACAAAAGAAATTTAGATTGAACCCTCACACATATATTGACACACACCTTAAACTAAAAAAATACAAATAAACAAGAACAAAAGAGCAAAAACAAACCAACAACAACAACAAAATTGAAAGATGAACACTCAATCATTCACATACACACATAAACAGAAAACAACAAACAAAAGAAGAAAGAAACAGAAAAAGGAAAGAAAAAACATTGGGGGGATGCAGATCAAACCCTCACATACACATTCACGCACAAAAGAAAAATATTTTTTAAATAGGTGAGCTAACAAACAGGCAAAAAAAATTTTTTAATTAAAAAAAAAACCTGCCCTCTTGTGGCAGGCCCTGTAATTGTTCCTCTAGTCTGGTCTCTCCTGCAGAGCTTCCACTTCTTTCACTCTCTCCCCAGTGTCCAGAGCAGGGAAGAAGCGGCAATGGGGGTGGGGCTGTAGTCCTTCCCTCCCACTCTTGTATGGCCAGGGAGATCTCCTCTGGTGGGGAGGTGTGGGATTGTCTCTTCCCCAGGTATGTATTCGGGGTGCCCCAGCCAGGCCTATCTTGGAATAGAGTTCTCCTATTGTGACTGACATCCAGGCTCCGCCTGGGTTTGTCCCTCTCAATCGTGGCCCAGCTGTGTGGGTCTAATATTCAGAGGATTGCTGGTGAGGAGGGGGTTTGGGCCCACCCTGGGCTCACCACTGAACTCTTTGTAGTTCTTCCTTGTCCTTTTCTTTCTGCACCCTTTGTCCCATGGCTGGATTAGGGTAGGGGGTGGGGCACCTGGGACTCAGCACTCATCAGGTCCCTCTGAGGTTTGTGCTTTCAGGATATTTCCTCTGGTTCATGATCAGCCCCTGAGTAGTTGATCTGCCAGTCACAGAGAGCAGGTCTGTTGCTCTGTGGTGAGCAAGTCAGAGCACTTTCCTGTCCCACCTTCAAGATGGTGGTAGGGTGCCTCTCTTGTCCTTTTCAGTGGAACTATGCCTCTGGGCTCCCTCCACAGCCCCTGCTGCTAGTGTCCAGCCAGCCCCTAACATGGTGAGCAAAGCCTGGAGCTGGCAGTCTCTCCTGCTGCAGTGGTGAGACAGAACCTGTGGCAGTAGTCTTCCCCACTTCTTCACAGAAAAACTTTTGTCCATTAAAAAAAATGGCACTCAGCTTCTGCAACCTGGGAAGCATCAGGAACCAAGCAGAGAAGATGCAGCACCAGCTGTTGCACCAGGGCCCTGGGCACTTAGTCAGTCTTTCCCAACATATTCATCCCAGGAAGTGTTTTGTTGACTTTTTAAAAAAGGCACTCGGCTTCTGCATCCCAGGAATCACTAGGGTCCAAGCCCAGCAGCTATGGCACCCGTTGCTGCACCAGGAGAGCCCTGGACGCTAGCTCCCCAGCCCTCACTCAGTCAGTCACTCACACACCCACTCACCCACCAGCACATACACAACATTTTCCATACACCCACTCACTCACACCAGGACTCGTGTAGTCTGACCTGCTCAGCTGCCATCTTCCTGACCTGAATTTATGCTTCTTGTCCATTCTTATGATCTACTTTAGTAAGAGTGTCCAGCCAGAGTATGGAGTTCGGAGTTCACTTGGATTCATGTTTTGTGGTAATATTAATTTTACATATAGCTAGTTTCATTTGTTTCTGTTCATACTCAATTTTAGAGATTTGTTTTTTACTGCAGTTCAGTTTTTATTCCATAGAACATCATTATAGATATGAGTGGCAGGTTATGAGGCTTCCGTTGTTGATATTTCACTAACAACGTGAAAGTATCATGAATGTGAAGGTGTTTGGGTCCACTTTCACAAGTCATAGGATTTCTTCATGGGTCCAAGTTTGCACAGATATAACTAATAATGTGCTCTTCCCAGTGTTCTCATCCACCTGAGAGTAATATACTATCTCCTGCCAACTACCTGCCAGGGACTATCTGGGTGTGATTCCCCTGGGATGTGGGCTGCAAGCTGGGACTCCTGGTGTTACCCTCGTCTCTGTTCCCCTTAGCACCAGCCATTACATTTGGGGTCCTCTCGGTACTCACATCACCTCCAGGCAAAAATGACCCCACTAATGCCATTCCTTTGGGCAGTGGTCTTACCTCCTGTTCCATATTACAATTATCTAGAAAGCTCTTTGAAAGCGGATGCTTGTTTCCCCTTCCCAAACCAATTGGATCAACATTTAATCTAATCTGTAAATAGGACCGAGTCAGGTTGTTGTTGTTGTTGCTGTTATTGTTGTTTGTTTGTTTTTTAGAGACAGGGTCTTGTTCTGTCACCTAGGTTGGAGTGCAGTGGTACAATTGTGACTCGTTACAGCCTCAAACTCCTGGGTTCAAGCAATCCTCCTGTCTAGGATTCCTGAGTAGCTAGGGATGCAGGTGTGTGCCACTACACCCAACTAATTTTTAAACAAATTTTTTTGTGTAAATATTGGGTGTTGCTATGTTGCCCAGACTGGTCTCCAACTCCTGGCCTCAAGTGATCCTCCTGCTTTGGCCTCCCAAAGTGCTGGGATTACAGACGTGAGTCACCATGCCCAGCCTATGTATTTTTTAATGCATTTTTTTAGGAGGAGCTACTGACAGGTTTGCAAACCCCAGGCACAAGATTCTCAGCATACCACCCAATCCAAATATCTATTCACAACCATCTATGGAGGGACGCTTTTTTTCTCAGAAGTGCATCAAGGATTAGTTATGGCTTCATGGACCTTTAGAAATCATTTATAATTTTATATAATTTAATTGTAATTATGGAGAATAAAATATAAATTACATTCAATGGTGTTTTGGGATTAATTTTCAATCCACTCCTCATCCAAGAATTGATGAGTCTTCAACCAATTGTAGAGAAACACTGTCCTTATAGCCAGGTATGGTGACTCAAAATCTCAGCACTTTGAGAGGCTGAGGCAGGAGGATCACTTGAGTCTGGGAGTTCAAAACCAGCCTGCGCAGCATAGTGAGACCTCATCTCTACAAAAGATAAAAAAAAATTAGCTAGGTGTGGTGGCATGCACTTGTAGTCCCAGCTACTAAGGAAGCTGAGGCGGAAGGGTCACCTGAATCCAGGTAGTTAAGGCTGCAGTGAGCTGTGATTGTGCCACTGCCCTCCAGCCTGGGTGACAGTGAGACACTATCTCAAAAACAAAAACAAAAAACTGTCTTTATCTTCTTTCTCTGTCTTTATCTTCCTTCCCTGCCTCAGTTCCATGATAATTCTGTTTCTAGAATTTTCTTTCTATCATGCAGCTCTGTGGACATCATGCCTTTGGTTCCAGGCCCTTCTTCCACAACACAGATCATTCTCAGTGTCCATAGACATCAAGTTCATTAACCATCGTGTTTCCCTCACCACCCCCTGTGAAGGATGCCTCCTGCTCCTCCAGTCCATGGCCTCCTGTCCAGCCCCCACCAGCTCTGCTTTCCACCTCTCTATTCCAGGCATGAGCTGGCCATGGCATTCTGTGCTAGTGGGCCACATTCTGCCCAGTAATCTGAGAGGAATTGCTTCCTGGCTGGTGTCTGAGTCAGATATGGATCCTTCACCGAGCAGAAATTCAGGTATCATATGAAGAAAGAGTTGCCTTTCTTTAAACTTCCCGCCATCCTGCTGCTGCAGACCTTCCTGGCGCCCCTCCTGGTGCTGTGAGGCCACGATCTGCTGTGAGGCCACGATCTGCTTCCCTCCAGCCCTTCCTCCAGGTAAGCCAGAGATCCGGCTTTGTCTTCCAGTCACACAGATTTCCCATCGACCCCACCTGCCTGGCCTGGGATTGTTTTTATTATGTCAACAAAAGATGCCAAATGCTGTAAAATATTTAAGACGCCTTATTCTGAGCCAAATGGGAGTGACCTTAGGCCCATGATACCCATCCCCAGGATGTCCTGAGAACGTGTGCCTGCTGTGGTTGAATGGTAGCTTAGTTATATACATTCTAGGAGGACAGAAATTCTAAAAAAACATAAATCCATGCATGTGGGATTTACAAATTGGTTCAGTCGGGGAGGTGTGGTACCTCCATGTGGGGGGCTTGCAGGTTATAGGTGGATTCAAAGATTTCCTGACTAACAATTAGTAGCAAGAGTTAACCAAAGAATGTTGAAAGCAGTGAAGGAAAGGGACCACTTAAAGACAGATAAGAGAGTCAAGTTTCTTACTATGTAGGTGAAGGCTTACAGGTGATAGACCTTAGAGAGAATGGTGTCTTAAAAGGTACCTGGAGTCCAGGAGTCCCCAAAAGACAGCTTTACAGGGTCATCAAATCCTTTGATTTTCCTTCTTTATCTGCTGTGTCATGTTATGCCAGAGTCAGGTTGAAAAGTAAACACTGTATAGAGTTAAATGAAAAAATCCCATCTTGGTCGGGCATGGTGGCTCACACCTATAATCCCACTACTTTGAGAGGCTGAGGCGAGAGGACTACCTAAGACCAGGAGTTCAAGACCAGCCTGAATAACATAGCAAGACCCTGTCTTTCAAAAATTAAAAACAAACAAACAAACAAAAAAAAAAACATTAGCCTGGGGTGGTGGTACATGCCTGTAGTCCTACCTATTCAGCAGGAAGATCACTTGAGCACTAGAAGTTCAAGGCTGCAGGAAGCCATGACCATGCCGCTGCCCAGCCTGGGCCACAGAACTAGACTGGTTCAAATAAAATCATTTTCTTAAATAGGTAATACACACGTTATACAATTCAAAAATTTCAAAGGCTATTCAACCAAAAGGGCCGCCCCTTCTCCCACCCCAACACATAGCTGTCAGCTGTTTCTTGGGGATCCTTCTTAAACACATTAAATGTTCAATGTGCTCTCAGGCATCATCTCCCTCAAGAAATAGTAATCCATCCAAGAGCAAGACCAAAATGTTCTTTTCTTTGCCCCACCTTCTGTATCTATAGGGTTCTTCCCATGTCTCAAGAAATACTGCTGACTCTTCAAATACTATTTCACTGATTCTTATTTCCATTGCTGTTGAGAAGTAGGAAAGATTTTAAGCTAAAATTCGGTTAGTGACCTGAAGTAAAATCTACCTGCCTCTGCCGACTTGTGTAAAGCTAAGCATCCCCTGCTTTGTGCTACACAGTGGGGAACCTAAGAAACCAGGCTGTCCCTGGGCTTTAAGCTGGGATGTCCTTGAGAGAACCCTCAGACATGACAGGAGTGGAAGCTGAGCCTGGAACAGGGTGGCCCCAGGTCACATGAGCCTATGGCCCAGACACACTCACTTGTTGGCTTCCATGGCTGCTGGGAACACAGGCGTGGTCGTTTTTCTTCTGAAGGCCCCTCCAACCCTTTTTACGTGGCAGCCGATCCTATTCTTTAGGATGCCCAAGACCCAGTCACTGTGTCTTGCAAGTGAGTTGGGTTTGGTTTCAGGCCCCCTGAAAGTTACACAGAACACACATAAGAATCAAGAGATTCCTGCACTGCAAAAGGCATTTTGCATCATCTTCTCCATTGCCGCAAATAAAAATGTTATTTTTTAAATCTATTTGGGGGAGAGACTAGAGAAGTGCTACAAATTCCTGCAAAGTCCCAGTTGAAGAAATGAATGGGTATCGGTTTTCAAAATGTATCCATGATAGATCATAATTGAGATGGTCACACTGAACCCCTCACTGTCCTCTGCTCGACAACCCCTAGAGTCCCACAAAACGTCACAAGATACACACATCACGCTTCAGAAAAGAACACAATTGCAAAAGCAAAGCATATGCTTATGTCAATTTTAGTAGTTCCAACCCAATTTAGGTAGACCGTGAGCATAAGAGCTTTGTAAAGGAGGTGATCTCAAGTGAAATACCGAGAGAGAAGAAGGGTGGGCCTCTGGACGTAGGAGGAAAGCCATCACAGGCTTCTGTGTCCTGGAATCATGATCCAGGTGATGTTTTCTTAGAAGGTGGCTTCTGCTGCACTCACAGGATGGCTTGGAGCTGGGAAGGGCCAGAGAAGAAAGACCCTGGAACTCCAACAGCTCAAGTAGTCAGGTGTAAGGAAGTTAAGACTCAGAGATGAGGATGGCTGTGGAAAGAGGGGAATTGGCTGGGTCCTAGAAAAGTGGTGAGAGAAGAAGAAAATGGCAGGATTTGCACAAGACTTGTCTTGAGGATGAAGACAGAGAGAAAATAAAGATGGAAATGGAACTTGTAGATCAGCTCCACATTGGGGCCAACGGAGACTCTGAGGAACCACAGAAATGTCAGGCGCCGAGGGTTGTTTTCATTGTTGTTGTGGTTTTGTCTTTTTTATGTCATAATCTCACTCTGTTGTTCACACTGCAGTGCAGTGGCATGATCATGGCTCACTGCAGTCTTGACCTCCTAGGCTCAAGCCATGCTCTCTTCTCAGCCTTCCAAGTAGCTAGGACTCCAGGTACATCCCACCACACCTGGCTAATTTTTGTAGAGATGAGGTCTTGTTATGTTGCCTAGGCCTCAGCCTCCCAAAGTGCTGAGATTATAGGTGTGAACCACCATGCCTGGCCTCCAGAGGGTTGTAAAGTTCCCTAATTACTCAAAGGGAATTCAACGAATAACTGTTGTTGACCACCCTGAGAAACGGAGTGGTTGGCACAAAAACAACCACAAAAAAATACTCTATCACTACTTCTAAGATCAACAGAAAAGATACTTCTTCAACATGGAGATTGTTTCCTAGCCACCTCATTTATTATGAAAATGCAAGAAATCCATTGCTTTCTGCTCCTTCCTGGGAGGGGTTCTACTTTTTGTCTCCACTTGTGTAGTCAAGGGGATGACAGTTGTTCCTGGAACATTCCACAAACCTGAAGCCAATACCTCAAACCACTTAAAGTTATGATTCCACTTTTTCTCTCCAGGACTGGCTACCCACTCTGTTTTGTTCTAGAATGTGGAGACGACATGTTGATAACTAGACGGCATCATCCACATCTTGGGAAATATAAGGTGAGCAGACAAAAAGTCACCAAGTTCTGGGGTTCACTCACCTACAGCATCAAGTATCAGCAGAGTCCTGGGCTCACCCACACGATGTGACTGTTGTACCTTTTTACCGTGCTTGGTACTGTACTTTGACAGTTGAGACATTGCATGTAAAAAAGAAAAAAAAAGGGAGCATTCATGTAGGGCCTGAGAGAAAGGCTGAATGCAAGTCAAAAGTGTGAGCAGAGACTTTGGTATTGGAAGATCTCCCCACTTCTGGGGGTATCCGGAACACATGTTAATCTAGTTATAGAAAGCCCTCCAGGTGATTTTGATGAACCACTGGGTTAGGTGGCAGTTTTTTCCCCATTGTTATACACAGGGACACTGGAGCGCAGAGAGGTGGCGTGGGCTGCCCAGGGTTGCTCAGCTAGGAATAGGAGAGCCAGAACTAAAATCTGGCCCACCCCTTCGCCTGGAATGGGATTGTCGACCACCTGCACTCCTCCAACGCCCTGCACATAGTACTTGAACTTCATGCACTCTCAGAAGGAAAAGTTTACCTCTCACAGGTTAGCTTTCCGAACAATGGGCAAATCGAGGCAGCAGACATTGAATATCACATCCACAGAGTCTGCATGCCAGATGATTCCAAAATGGTACCCGAATTATAGCAACTTCTGGGTTCCAGTCATTTGTGACGATAGAGTAAATATGAGCTTGCTTTCTTAGAGTATAAGTTCAGAAGGTCGACTGTGGCCACCAATGCGTGGCCACTGTGCATGGAAGGTAAATTGTGAGCAGGCATTCCACATGCTTCCATGTCCTCCATCTGGGGGAAACCTGGGAGCTGCTGGCTCTGCCACTTGAGGCCCTTCCTGGCAGAGAGAGCCTGTATGTATGCTGATATACATATTTAGGTAAAATGCATGTGATTTAGGATTAAGTAGATGGTCACTCAAGCAGGTCACTCTCTGAGGTGGTGCTGAGGATTGAGTAGGGAAGTCCACCTCAAAATGGCTGGCATCTCTCTTGCCTGGTCAGGGGATTTGATTGGTGCCTACTTATGGGACATCAATCCAGATTTTATCTTCCGTTTGCAGTACTTGGTCATAGTGTGTCCCTTCAATGAATGTGTCAGGTTGCTCCCCAGAAAACATCCACAGACGTTTTCCTTCCCACACCTTCCCCTAGAGAAGCCCCATGGGAGTCAAGGGATGACACACATGGAGTCTGAAAGGAGGACCAAGGCTGGGGCCCATCCCAGGCAAATCTCTCTTCTGCTTATGCCCTGGGGAACCCCATCCCTGCACATACCCTGCACCGCCTCTCCTGCCAAAGCCTGGGCCCCATCCAGGCACTTGTCCAGACACTGCTGCCTCACACCCCAAAATCACACAGAGTCCTCCCACGCGGCCCTTTCACTCATCGTCTAATTCCTTGATGATAGGTACAAAGACATCACTGGCCTATTTAGCTTTTCCCCAGTGCTACTGCCTGTTATAGAAGCTTCAGAACTCATCTTTTCTCTCCCTGCTCATCTCATCAGAGGGGAGCCTGCCTGCTACCTTTGCTTTCTGGTGACCCCTGGGCTAGACATCCATAGCCCACTCCACTTACACATGGCAGTTTTATGCCCCACCTCCTCTGAGTTTTATGAGATGTACAGTTGTTATTTTCATGTCTCAAGGCAGATGTATTCTAATTTGATAACAGATATGTACTACAATGCCTTCAAGGAGGAGATGCTGTTCCTGAGATCCACCAAACAGTTGTTTGTCTTAACTCCACAAAAAGTTGGGAAGAATGGCACCCACCTGGCAGGGCTGGTCCTTTCACTCTTTTCCACCTGGGGTGAGATTCAGCCAGCTGGGAGAGTCACTCTATGCCATCAATACCGAAATATTTGGATTGGGTCGTGATTCGAAACTTAGGGCTTTACTTGAGCCTTCATGTTAAAAGTATGCAGAGAAAAATGGGGACAAAGGAAAAAAAGGTCTGAATGTTCATAATATTGACAACATTTTTAAATTGTCTGGGAATTTCTTAGAAAACTAACTTTCAGTTGTTTTCATTTCTACCAAATGTGAAACATTAACTGGTTGAAATTGCAGAAATATCTTTTACCTATCCATGTATATGCTGACATACATCTTTAAATAAAATGCATATGATTTAAGATTAAGTAGATGGTCACTCAAGCAGGTGACCAGGAACTTGCGAGGGGCCTCTCTGGGGCAGCACTGAGGTTTGAGCAGGAAAGACCATCTCAAAAGGGTTGGTGTCTCTCCTGCCTGGACAGGGGATTCGATTGGTGCCTGCTTATGGTGACACCAATCCAGATTTCATGATTTTTAATCTGCTTCTCACCTCAGAACACTTTTCAGGTAATAGAATATTCTCTGCTCAAGCTGAAAAATGCGTCTAAAATTCCCAACCTGCATGTCTGAGGCTGAACCCGCAGGACCAATTTGCCATCCAATATGGCCTTCCAGGGGTTTGGTTTTCCCCAGGGATCATTTGTAACAGAGACCTGAATGACAGTGGTGGCAGTCAAATGCCACTTGCCCCCAGAGACAATAACAGGGACTGGTCATTGAAAAATGGTCTTGACACCCTTATGGAAACTAGAACTGGTAACCAGTTCCTGATCAGAACCCTAAGTGCCCATACCATAAGAAATAAGATAGTCAAGTGGGACCTTATCAAATTGACGAGCTTCTGCAAAGCAAAAGAAACCATCAAAAGAGCAGGGAGACAGCCCACAGAATGGGAAGAAATATTTGCCAACTCTATATCTGACAAAGGTCTAACATCTAGGATCTACAAGGAACTCAAATATGCCGAAAGGAAAAAACAAACAGCCCCATTAAAAAGTGGGCAAAAGACATGAATAGACACTTCTCAAAAGAAGATATACAGGCAACCAACAGAAAAAGATATACAGGCAACCAACATGAAAAAGTGCTCAGCCTCACTCATTATCAGAGAAATGCAAATCAATACCACATTGAGATACCACCTAACCAAGTAAGAATGGCCATCATTAATAAAACAAACAACAACAGATACCGGTAAGGATGCAGAGAAAAAGGAACGCTTCTATGCTGCTTGTGGGAATGCAAACTAGTACTACCTCTCTGGAAGACAGTGTGGCAATTTCTGAAAGAACTAGAAATTGACCCTCCATATGACCTAGCAATTTCCCTATTGGGAATATACCCAGAGGAAATCAAATCATTCTACAAAAAAGATACCTGCACATGAATGTTTATTGGAGTTCTATTCACAATAGCAAAAACATAAAACCAATCATGCTGCCC
>CAUYQG010124474.1:116-13697 GCA_963574415.1 Tarsius wallacei | reverse complement strand
AAAATAATGAGCAAAACCATTTAATGGCCTAGTGGGGTAGACAGATATTGGTTACAGAAATATCCTAAAGATGTAAACTTTCCATCATGATAAGTTCTTTGTATTAGTTTGCTAGGTTGCATAAACAAAAGACCACAAACTTCGTAACTTAAGAAACTGACATTTATTGTCTGACAGTTCTGGAGGCTAGAAGGTCAAAATTAAGGTGTTGGCAGGGTTGGATCCTTCTGAGGGATGTGAGGGAGGGATTTGTTCTAGGCTTCTCTCCTTGGCCTATAGATGACACATTTCATGTTCACATGAAGGTGCACACAGCTGTCTGTGTATCCAAATTTCCCTTTTTTTGTAAGGACACCAGTCATGTCGGATTAGGGCTCACTCTAATGATCTCATTTTTGCTTGATTACTACTGTAAAGACATTATTTCCAAAAAGGATTGCTCCATCCATACTCCCCAGCGGCTCTGCTTGCCATGCCATTCTCTCCCCTAAATCTTCCTGCTCCTGTCTCCGTTGAAGGCATCACCATTATCCGGTTGCTTAGGCCAAAAGTTCCTAGTTCTCTCTTTGCTACTGTTTACTATATCCGATTCATCAGCAAGTACTATCAGCTCTATCTTTCAAACACTGCCTGAATCCAGACTTTTTGCTGTCCCATTACAGTCTTCCTAGGCCAAACCTCTAATTTCCGGCTCTGACTAATGTCATAGTTCTTTCCCAGTGCCTACGCAGAATCTATTTTCCACACAGAAGCAAGTGTGATCTCTTTAAAAGATAAGTTATGCCACGCCACTCCCTGTTCACTGCATTTAGAACAAAATCTGAACTCTGTATTATGAATTAGGGACTCAATATTTGAAATGTATTCCTGGGACCAGCAGTATCTGCATCATGTGGGAGCTTGTTAGATATACAGAATCTTGGGCCCCATTTCAGACTCACTGAATCAAAATCAGCATTGTAGCAATATCCCTGGTGATTTGCGTGCATTTTAAAGTTTGAGAAACACTGGCCTTGAGAACCCTGCATGGACTTGCTCCACTGGCATCTTTGAGTTGGAGTCTCCTTCCTATCACTCCTCCTCTCATCATCTCATTCCATACTCTGGCCTTCTTGCTGTTCCCCTCTTGCTGCCCTCTCTGCCTGGAATTTCTTCTTTTTTTTTTTTTTTGAGTCAGTGTCTCACTCTGTCACCTAGGCTGGGGTGCAATGGCATACTCACGGCCACTGCAGCCTTGACCTTCTGCCTCAGCCTTCCAAGTAGTTGGAACTATAGGCACACGCCACCACGCTGGGCTAATTTTTTGATTTATTGTAGAGACGAGATCTCACCGATTTCCCAGGCTGGTCTCGAACCCCTGGACTCAGGCAATCCTCTTGCCTTGGCCTCCCAAGCTGCTGGGATTACAGGCTTGAGCCACTGTGCCCAGCCGAGGGAATTCCTTCTTATAGAGCACCCTCTCTAAATAAGCTATCCCCTGCCACCCCCATGTCATGCTCTGCCCCTTATTCTGTTTTTTTTTTCTGCATAGTCTATGTAACCATCAAAAATTGTTTAAGTATGTATTCGCCTGATTTTTATTTATCTCTACCAGGGAAATGTAAACTTTATGAGATTCAAGAGATCTTGTTTATTTCATTCACTGCTGTTTCCTCCCAATCAGAGAAGAAAGGAAGGCCCATAGTAGGTACTCAATAAATATCTACTCAAACAATAAACTGGACTTTTGGTACACAATAGGTCATTTTTTTGTGTGGCTGACTCAATTATTTTCTGTAGTAAAACATTTTACTGTTGACGATAGTGTAGCATTTTGCTGGTTCTATACCATCTTCATAATTTCCCCACCTGAGTTATTTTCTCTTCCCTTCTCATTGCATCTCCCTCTTTCCTTTCTAGAACAGCCATGGGATTCTTTTACATTATACAGTACATTAAGGGCAGTTCCTACTGAGCTTTCCTAAGCAACATGAAATCATATATGATTGATAATGATTTGAATGTATGGCAAGTACTGGTTGGAGCTTCTGGACTTGGCGTTCTTGAAATCAAAGAAAATTTAAAAGGCTCAACCTTACTAAAAAATTTTGGCAGTGAACTCAGCACAGATGGTGGCAACATTTCAAACTTTTCTTACAAGCTAGGGACCTTATTTCTTGATTTGTGAGACCCTTTTGCTCTCTGATGAACCAAAGGAGATTCTGAAATATGATTATGTGCCAACGAGCTCTGATTAGCTTCTCATTGCAGAGATGTTTCTTTTCAAAGCTATCCCTAGAAAAATGCATATTTTCATATACATGGGATGTATATTACAAAGCTATTTTAAATTGAGATGCTTGCGTCATTTATTTCAATATGAATTTATTTAAATCTTTTTTAGTGTTGCCAAAAAACAGCCCTTTCTTCAAAAGCCATGGTATTCTTGCCAAGTCTTCAGAGGAGACGAAGAGAATGCTTCCTCAGGACACTGGCATTCTCTGTCCTCAGCTACCTTGGCTTGAGGATTTTAGTCTTGGTGGACTTTCAGGTCCTGCCTAAGAGGCACTGGCTCCTTTCAGTTACCTTTTATGCCCTTTCTCCCATGACCGCTTTAGTCTTCTTTTTTTATCCCAGGCTTCATTTTGCCACTAGCTTTCCTACAGTCTCAGGATGTATTTGGGGGGAAAGCAGATAAACCAAACCATTCAGTCTCATATAAAATTAAGCATCACTAATTTTCAAAAAGGATCCTTATAGACATAGACCATAAAATGTTCATCAGGAAAGTAATCCAGGATATTTTCTGGCCGAGTTTACTCTTGGCACCTGAGAGCAGGTAAGTTGTTGTGTCTGATCCGAAGTCGCAGACTTCAGGGCTATCTCCTTCACAGCAATAGCTTAGCATGTTGAGAGCTGAAATTCTGGTGCTAGCAATTCTACCCAATCAGTCATATTTCGCTGAAACAAACTAAAGAAACATTTAGTTCACTCTATTATCAAAATTTCTAGATAGAAAGTGATTGTACTTTTTATACCCTTGACATTGACCTAGATAATTTTTGTGTGTGTGTGTGCTTCACCCATATTATCTTATCTCATTTAAACCTGTAAAGGTAGTTACATAGGGAGCTGTTGGGCATGCTTGAAGGATAGGGAATTTGAGACAGAGAGAGATTATGGTATGCAATCTCGGGGAAAGAGGCAGGACATGAAGTCAGGTCTCTAGACTTTCAGTTGAATCTTAGAGATTTTTCTGGGCCTGTCAGTGCTTTAACCAGGACGAGTGTGAAACAGTTCGAAGGGGAGGACTAGGTCCCAGACTGATGTGTGTACTTGAATATCCATGAGCCAAAAAAAAAAAAAAAAAAATACCGTTGCAGTCAAAAGGCCAGTACTGTCCCATGCTCTTACAGAGCTGAGGGAGCTGACTGTATAATGCTAGAACCCAGCAACATTAGGGATGAGGCCACACTAATTTCTTTCTGTCTCTTCTACCAAGTATAGTTCTAGGATTACAGTAGATGCTCAGTAAATGTTGGCTCAAATGAATGGACAGCTATATATTGCATTTTGAGATTCCTCTTCACTGAACTGCCTTGCAAACTCTGTATAGATTTGCCTTTCTTAAGAAAATCTTACCAATTTTTTCTTGGAGGTAAAATTTAAGGGGATGGGAGTGAGAAATGCTGGCACTCTCACTTTCTGACTGAATAAATCAAATAAAGGGCATTTGGTTCAGAACATGGTTCTCAGACACAATGGGCTTCAGAGAGGCCAAAGGCTCCCGTCTGTGAGGAACCAATCTCTCACTTCCAGAGCTGCCACATTGTAACTCCAGGGGGCGCTGTTCATTCTAGTCTAGGTCAATGGCACTCCTAGGGTTGTTAGTGTACACTTTTTCAAGAATTCAGAGTCCCTCTTCTGTCATAACAAGACTCTGGGACCTGCTTAACTCGGCTAGCATTTACAAACACTCTAACGATCATAGAAAAAGGAGAGATTTCTCTTTCATTTTTTTAGTAAAATTGGTTTCCTGAGTAGGCCAGTAACAGAAGTGTCAAAGAGGGAAAAACAGACAGAGAGAGAGATGGCTCCCTACATTTTTTTTTTAAAAAGTCACTGTGAAGACAAAACAAGTAAAGAAAGAAATCCCTGAGGAGGGAAGTTTTCTAGGGATGAGATTTTCATTCACCTTTCCTTTCTAAGCCCTAACCACTTTAAAGTGATTATGTCCTCTAGCTGAACTTTCTAAGTTAGACGAATATTACCGTATTATTTATCTGGAACATATATAATGTATGGCATTAAATCTGTTTATTGTTAGCTCCCTAAATACATTCTTTCAGTGATCACTTCAGGACAATAAGAATACACTGCAATCACTCTTTCCCTCTTTTGCTAATTTAATTTAATTTAATTTTTGCCATTTTAACCATTTAAAAGTTTTTTTCCATTTTAATCTTAGTTTCAGAGGGTACTTTTGTTAATTTTTAAAATCAACATAATACATCCAGTATTTTAAAAATAAAGTCAGATCACGTGACATCAGTATTCAAAATTTCCTCTGGCTCCTTATCTCGTGCTGAGTAAATCCAGGGTCCTCACAATGACTCCCCAGATCTGGCTCCCACAAGCTCTCCTCTCCTCTTCCTCATTCCTCAGCTCCAGCCACACGTGTCTCTTGCTCCTTGGGTTCTCCAGGCTCACTTTTGCTTCAGGGCTTTGGCACTCGCTGTCCCTTCTACCTGGGACACGTGCTGCAGAGCCTGGTCCTGTTCCTTTCTCAAGGAAAGCTCTGGCAGTTCTATTGAAAATCTGCACCACCAACTCCACCTCGGCAACCATTACTCTATCCTCATCAGTGCCCTTGCCTCATGTCTTTCATGGTGTGTCACTTTCTAAAATAATACAGTAGCTAATTGAGTTCTTTATATGATTTACTGTCCATTCACCCCACCCCACATCTACTAGAATCTTAGCTCCCAAGGGGAATTTTTTCTCTTTTATTCACTGCTATATTGCTCCTAGGAGGGTACATCTACTCTGTAGAAACTCAATACCTATTTTTAAAAAATTTATTTTATTTTAAGATGAGGGGTACAATTCAGGATTAGGTATACAAGTGGTTATCGTACAGGTAAAGTTTGGGCCTCCCTTTGGTCCCCACTTTGCTTGGTTTGAGATCAGGTACTCTTATTAATGTTATGGGCCCCCCTCCCTCCCCTGGCAATTTCCCACTACTGCCAAGTCCTTTCTTTTATTATGGTAAATGTTCAGAGTCTGCTTATGAGTGAGAACATATGGTTCAATACCTAGTTTTGTCAGAAAATGTATTGTTATCAGATTATGCAGTTATAAAATATTATATAATATGAGCTCCGTATTAACTAGGCCCTGATTATAAACAAAATAATATGCAAATCAGCATTTCTTTCCCCTTATTATTAATTTATAACTATACATTAGAAATCTTAATATATTACTGCTACTCAACACTGATCTTTGGAATTGCAGTGGTTATGGGTGCAATTTAGGTGTTACATATTTTGGGAAGCCAGTGAATTTCCTTCCAGGATAATGGCTAACTTTAAAAATAGATCCAGAAAAAACTTTTTATTTGAAAAACAAATGGGTTGCTAACAGGGGTCACCGTGCATTTTAATTTTCCTATGAGAAAACAATAAACTAGATGATAGAGCCTGAACAAAGCCTTGCCTGTCTCTTGGTTCTCGGAAAAGTTCTACCCCAGGGTTCTGTCCCCGGACAACCTTTCAGGGCCTCTTCAGAGCTCACTGGACCTCAGCTGTACACTGCTCTCAGCTTTTTCCTCTCATTTCTTTATATCTTCTTTTATTTTTTTAAAAGTTACCAGCAGCTTACTTTTTTGTGCTTATTTTCTCTATTATAAAAGTAATACACACTGATTGTAAGAAAGCAGTAAATTGCAGAAAAAACATGACAAATCAAATCAATTTTTTTCCTGCTGCTCAAAATTATATACACACATGCATATATACACAATCATACATATCTGGAAAAGCACATTATATTTGTAGTTCCTTATATATTTTGCATCAGTAGGATTCCCCCATTATTTGAGACAGACATTAGGATACCCAGAATCATGTAGCATTTCTCTATTTCTTCTCTGAATGGTGAAAGTAAAGTAAACTAACTTGATTTAAGAAATAACTGCACAGATACCTTTATTCCCTCAGGCAAAACCCTGTGCTTTTTGAGCCCCAGTTGAAAAGAAAGGAACAAAATAGACAAGATTGAACTTAGAAACGGGCAATTGCCTTTTGTTTGTTTCCTAGCTTAATAAAGCTGCATATTCTTCTAGCATAATTGAAACACATCTTGGTAACACCCTGATGGGCTCTCTTAGGCAGAGGCAGGCTGTATGTCTGTGTGTGTGTATGTGTCTGTGTGTGTGTTCAACAGTGTTTTGTTCCATACTATTTGATTTCATTTGTGCAATGAGCCCTTACCCCTTCGTACGGCAACACACTCTTAGCGTGTTTATTCTGGAAGGCTTCCGTTTGCCACAGAACCACAAACCTCAGTTACTTGACTTTCATATTGTTTTGCAATTTCTCTGCTATGTCATGGGCTGGATGTCAATGGGGAGCACTTTGATCTATGACACAAGGCACAGGATTTCTGGGACCACATGTCCTCTGCAAAGGGAATGGCTGATCTTAGAAAGTGTGTATGTTTGGGGCAAGGTGACTTTGTGAGAGAGAGTTCAATAAAAGCCCTGACTCGTCTCCATGACGCAGAAACTGGAGGAGTGGTTACCCCAAGGCACAGTGATCATCACAACCGCTTCTCTATTTGTGTGTGTTCCACCACGGGAGTCAATTATCAGAGCTTCGACATCTGTGAGATGTGGGTTTTAGTAAGGCAAGCAATCAGAAACGCTCTTTGTACCCTTAGAAGTCCGACAAATAACGTAAAGTCTCTTTTATTATAAAAAGTTAATAACTACTCTGTTGAACATTTGGAAAATACAGAGAGACAAAAAAAGGATCGAATAATAAAAAAAAGTATGCATTATTTCCCCACCTGGGAAGCAAAAATCACTTTTTGGGATTTTTTTTTAATTGAAAAATTATAATTCTCTTCTTCAACTCAATCCTGATTTTTAAAATTACAAATTCAAACCTGCGTGTACATGCAGGTTTGTTACATAGGTATGTTGCACGATAGTGAGGTTTGGGCTTCTATAGAACTGTCTCCCAAATAGTGTGCTGGGCACTGCCAAGAGGCAGTTTTTCAATCCTCCCTTCTCCCCCCCACCTTTTAAGAGTCCCCCGTGTCTGTTGTTCTCATCTTTATGTCCATGTGTACCTAGTGTTTAGCTTCCAATTATAAGTGAGAACATGTGATATTTGGTTTTCTATGTGCTTGTTCATTCACTTAGAATAATGGACGCCTGCTGTATCCACGTTACAAACTGACAAATAAAAAAAATCAACTCAGTTCTGATATTAGTTAAAGGTGACGCTCCTATCCTCATCTGCATATAACCAATACTGAGAGAAACAGATAAAAAGGCAAAATGAAAATATTTTGCTGTTTCAATTCCAGGGCAAGTGTGTATAAAGGCCACGAAAACAACATGTGAAGGTTAAGTTTAGAAATGCTATGAATTGTACCCCACATCTTTAAAAAAAGAAAAGAAAAAACCAACACTATGCCATGTGAGTTTCATAGTAAGGGACTAGACTACTGATTTTTCAGCATTAGATGCCTTACTTACAATTTTTTTTTTTGAGTTGGAGTCTCACTCTGGTGCCCAGGCTGTAGGGCAGTGTACACTCATGGCTACCCCAGCATCGACCTGCTGGGCTCTGGTGATCCTTCCGCCTCAGCCTTCCAAGAAGCCGGAACTACAGACATGCGCTACCGTGCCCAATTAATTTTTTATTTTGATTGTAGAGACAAGGTCTCACCAAGTTGCCCAGGTTGGTCTCGAACCTGTGGGTTCAGGCAATCCACTTGCCTTGGCCTCCCAAAGTGCTGGGATTACAGGTTGAGCCACCGAACCCGGCCTACTTATAATTTTTGAAAGCCTTTTAATATTTTATTTTTTAAAGAGTAAAATTGAGAGAAAGATACAGAAATTTCCCATATACCCTCTACCTTGACACAACATTTTCCATAATCAACATTCCCCCCACTAGATTGGTTCATTTGTTACATGATGAACTTTAATTGACATATCATTAACATTCAATATCCATAGTTTGCATGAGGGTTCACTCCGTATCATACAGAATATTTTCACTTCCCTAAAAATCTTTTATACTCTGTCTATTCAGCTCTTCCTCCTTTAACTATAATTTTTATGTTGTGACTTCAAATCAGTAAAAAAAAAAATAATAATAATTGTAAATTTTGTAGTGAAAGAAAAAAATGGAAATTAATTAGTGCGACAGAAAGTTTTTATCTATGAACCAGGACTTTGTTTATAGTTCCACTGTGGGTGAGTAAGCACTTATCAGGGTCATGTGTGGAACATTTATTTCCAAATGTTCAACAAAAAGCAGCTATTAATTTGGCTTATGCAATAAACTCCATCAACTTGTTAATGTTCATTGATAGTCAACAAATACAATTTACCTGTTTTATTACTACCACCATCAACCTGATGATTTGTTTACATAAATGATAATCATGATCTTCATTAAAGGCTATTACATCAAATGCCATCTGTATTGAGTTGAATGGTGAATTATGCACTCTAACTTTCACTCAAAGGTAATTAGTGAGTGTTAAATTATTTATGGGACTTTCATACACAGCTGGTATGAGGGTAAACTGGCATAGCCATTCTGGAAAACTATTTGGCAGAATCAATTAAAGCTTAACATACACACATACACACACATATACACATATAGATATATATTTATAATATGTGTGTTTATATGCATATATATATGTCCTATACACACACATCCTGTGACCCATCAGTTGCAATTCTAAGTAGCGACTCAAAAGAACATGTGTCATTTTGTGCACAAAAGACATGTACAGGAATGTTCACAGTAGTATTATTTGTAATAGTTCAAAACTAGAGATAGTCAAATGTTCATTACTACTAGAATTAATAAATAAATTGTCACACGTGCACTCACATGCATACACACACACATGCACACACAACAAGAATATTCTATAATAGTGGTCAGCAATTTCTTTTGATAAAGGGTCATATAGTAAATATATTAGGCCAGCTGGTTTCTATCATGACTCAATTCTACCCAAAGCAGCCATAGACAATATGTTAAAAAGATGGTTGTGGCTTTGTTCTTTTCAAACAGGTGACAGGTCAAATTTAGCTCATGAGCTGTGATTTGCTGACTTTTGCTCTATAGTAAAAGAAACAAACAAGAGAATGAACTACAGCTATGTGCAACACCACGCATGAATCTTACAGAAAATATTGAGGGAAAGAAAGAATGAAGAGCATACTCTTAATTTTATCTATATAAATCTCAAAATTAGAAAATGGTGATAGTAGTAAGTCACAGTAGAATCATTAGGAGGTAAAGTCTAGGAGGAGGTATGAGGGATACTATTTCAATCTGTGTGATTTTACACTGATATGTTTAATTTTGTAAAACTTAATCAAGCTGTATACTTAAAGGCTGAATATTTCTCACTGTTAAAGTCATATTTCTGTTAAATTGTGAAAAACATTGTTAATCAAAATAAGCAAATAGCTCAATAAGCAAATATCAGAAGAATTAGAAATGTCAATAAATGTTTACACTACAATTTCAGTTGTTGAGGGACATCAGGTTATTGACAAATATAAGTTTGGACACATGTATACATATTGTTAGTTCATATTTACCAATGTAAAATATACTAATTGAAAATTTGGCTCTTCAAAATGCTAACATTTGAAACTGATCTTCCAAGAAGCTATTCATATAGGAAAGTAAATAAAATACATGTACACATTGTTTTGCTTTTAATCAGACATTTCTCCATTTTCCATGGTATAATTGTTGTAGGGGAAACATCCTTTATTTATTGTTATGGCCCAGACATTTACACAACCCTGTGTTCATGTGTCTGAAACCTGTTCCCTGAACTTCCAGTCTCCTGGGAGTTAGAACAGGCTGAGAGAAGAAGTTATTATCACCCTCTTACTTGACTCTCAACCTTAAAGTCCCATGAAAGCGACATCTGAAAGAATTAAGCTCCTTGCAATGTTCAGAGATTTGTTTAAGGTTCTGTGATGACCAAGTTACAAATGTCTACTCAATTATCCCAAACACGATCATAGCCATTTATATATTGTTACCCAGAATCCTCTTGGCATTTTATTAGTCAGCCATCTTGCAAACATGATCCACAAAGGAAGATTTTCCCTGATTCGGAAAGTGAAATAGCAGACAGAATAAGGTAACTTTCATGCAGACTGCCTGGCATAATTAATTATTAACTAACCCTTTCCATAAATAATGCAGTAATTCAGGAACAAGATGTTAATTTTTCCTGAGAAATGAGAAAAATGTATTTTTGAATTCAATACATAGTTCCAAAATGTTCCATTACTTTTTTCAAATACTTGATTTTCTAAAATAAGACAAAATATTGAAATGCATTTTCTTGACATTGCAATATAAATTTTAGAAAGCAGCTTGATATGGCAAGTCTCTTCCTACATTTACTATGCATATTTCTAAAGCTCTCAAATTTGTAGTATAAGATTATCTCTGAAAACTGAAGATACTGCTATTCACCAACTTCATGAAATTCTATATCCTATTAGCATTTCTGGCATTATTTTCTTGTATTTCACAAATTGAGGACTTCTTTTATAATGAAACCTCCGATTTTCTATTGTGCCACTTAGAACCAGAACTTCCAGAATCCAGAATTTAGGTAAAAAAATTGCAATGAGCAAGATTTCATGATGTCAACTATCTGTTAAATTAAAAGTCAGACAATTAAAAAAATATTGACTACAAATCAGATGCATTAAACTCATATAGTTGACTACTTTGAAGTAGGCTGACAAAGTTCTATGCATTTGCTTATCATTATAAATAGCATATTCTTAGATTTGCCTTTAGGATTTTTACAGTAAGAAATAATCAGTAATTTTGTAAGTATCTGTGCTAGGCTCACAAAAGTGGAAAACTTACATTAGTCAGTCAGGCATGAAAGTTTTGAGCTTATAGAAATGGAGCTTTCTAAACCACCAGTTGGCTACTTCATTGGAATGGATCTCTTTATAAGGTATAGAATATCTCTTGGCATTTAGATATGATAAAGAAATGCTACAGTTCAAAGATAGCAAGGGTACCTGCATAATCAACGTTTGTATACCTAACCCTGAATTGTACCCCACATCTTTATAATTTAAAAAAAAGATAGCAACTGATATGATGGGAACAAGTATTTATTTTTTAAGGCTTTAAGATTTTCTTCTTGTGCATCTTTTGTGACATACATTATTTTGTCTCACAAGGAAAATGCCTATATTTTGTGAATGTTTATAATCTATAAATATTAGAAAACCTTGCAATATTAATAGTTGGTAAGGAAGATAGTTTGAGATTGACAGGTTAGGATCTCTTAAACCATACTTAGTAGCAATCCGATATAAGCAATTTGCTTGTTTAGAAGATAATACAGTTACAATGAAATATAATTATAATCTATACATCGCTAATAAAAAGTCTTACATTGTTTTAGGTCAAAAACTGAAACTCACATTGTTTCTGGAACATTATAAAAACTATATTTTGAAGAATGCAAAGATTTCTAGGTGGACTCATCCTGAGAGCAAGAAGCTTTTGAATGAAATTTGTAAGAGAGAAAAATGAACCAGAGGAGGACTGGCTGAAAAGAGAGTCAGTTTTGATGTGATTGCCCAGGGGTGGGCCTGGCTTGGGGGACATTGGTACTTCCAGAGTTCAAATGGCTTAGAAATTTTGCTCTGATTCACAAATTGGGAGATAGATGTAGAGACATGCTCTTTAAGCCAAGAAAGTTCAACACCTATCCTCCCAGAGGCACCAGGGGTGGCAGGAGAAAGTTAGGCATGCATATATAAACTTATACACTTCCCCCTTCATTAGAAATTAGTTTTTGTGTTCCTTTGGAATTCCAGGCTGATGCTGAGTGTTAGGGATAGAAAGACAAATGAAACAGAGATCTGTTCCTTGGAATGTACAGGCTAGATGGGGAGATGGAGAAGTAACTCCATGTATATAGTAGGAGGGAGAAGGATTTGTGACTTAGGTCAAGGCATCCCCATGCAGGTTACCCTGAGAGACCATTGGAGGAGGAGGAGGAGGAGGAGGAGGAGGAGGAGGAGGAGGAGGAGGAGGAGGAGGAGGGGGCGGCGGTGGCGGCAGAAGCGAAGGACCCGTGCGCGGGATGTGAAGCAGCCGGCGAACAGACGGTGGACTGGGGACGCGGACCGGGTGGGGGCGGACTGGGGCGGCTGGGGGTGTGCCGAAGCAGCCGGGGGAGGGGGCTAGCGCGGGCCCGGGGGAAGCGGGAGGCCGGAGACCCTCCAGCAGCTCTGCCCGCCCTCGGCCCCGCCCAAAGCCCTCGCCCCCTCCCCCCTTTCTTCTGGCTCCGCCAGCACGAGCTCCCGACCGTGCGCCCTCCGCCCCCGCGCACACGCGCCAGCTCTCCCGAGTCCCCCGCGTCCCCAGCACCCCCAGCCCCTGCAAACTTTCCTGGCGACCCCCACCCCCACCACTACCACCTCCACCTCCACCGAGTCCCCGCTGGAAGGCGCCTACTCCTTCCACGCCCCTCCCCCGCCCCGCCGCGGACCCCGCCCCCTCCTTCGCCCGCCCGCCCCCGCGCACTCACGCGCTCCCTCGGGACCCGGCTCCGCTCCGCTCGGCGCCCCGACGCCAGTCCCCGCCGCCGCCGCCGCTGCCTCCGCCGCCGTCACCGCGGGACCGAGCCACTGCGAGCCCCGGCGGGACCCCGCCCCTAGCCCCGCCCAGGCCCACGCCCCCATGGCGCTCGTGAATATTCATGAGCCGGTGGCCGCCGGGAGCGGGAAGCCCGTGCAGAACCCGTCCCACCGTAAGCAAACAGAAGCGGCCCACTCAATTATTCATGAGCCTTGCAAATAAGGGGCCCGCCCCAGGCCCAGACCCGAGCGAGACTGACGCAATTCGGCTAGGAGCGCGGGGGTAAAATGGCCACCGAGACGACAGCCTAGAGGGAAGACCGCCTCGGGCCAGCCCTCCTCCGGCCCCGCCGCCTGCACTGATTGCGGCACCATAGAGCCACGCTAGCAAGAAGGTAGTCTTGGCGGACCCGAGCCGCTTCCTGTTCCAGCCACCTGAGTCCTCCTGAGAACGCACGCAACGTGGCCGCCCCACGTGTGTAAGTTCAGATTTAGAGCCTCCGTGAGAAGTCTGGCAGCTCTGCTTTTCTGTCAGTGTCCTTCACCTCCTTCTAGGCCCCCTCCTCAGAGACGGGTTCTCCCTAACATCTAAATCTAGTATCCTCCCTTCCTCCCATGAGAACAAAAGCTTCACATACTCCACCTTTCCCGTACCCCTGTCAGACGGTACCCCATCACCCAACACACTCGCT
>CAUYQG010124471.1:0-14122 GCA_963574415.1 Tarsius wallacei | reverse complement strand
AAATCACAAGACTTATGATTACCTTGATGCTATATTGTTCAAACCTATGATTACTAAGAAAAGGGAGTAAATGAGAATTGATTTCTCTCAGTTAATTGGGCACAGTCTGCAGGGAAGTTAAGGATTCTTTGAAGTTATTTACTGGGAATGCCTAGCAGATAAGGGACACACACCTTTTATTACCTCCAAGGAATGTGGTTATGTGGGGGCGGGGGTGGGGGGTGGGGGTGGGGTGGGGAGGCACTCAATCCCTTGCCATGCCCTTCTCTAGGGACTCTGGCAATATGGACAGACAATAGCAGGTCTCCATATCAAACCTAAAAATGTTACTTTGAGTCACTTGCCAGAATTTAGAATATTTTAATAACAGGAACTTTTTATTACAGATTTGATCATGTCTGATAACCTTTGAGTTCACATAGATTCCTAGAATACATAACTTTCCAAAAGTTATATTAGTCTTTAGCATCAAATCGCTTTCATAGGTTTTTACTCAAGCCAGAAAACAAAGTAAATATATATAAGCAGATTATTATAAGCAATGGCATATCCAAAGAAGAGAAGGAACCTGGTTGGTGAGAATAGTAATTTTGCCAACATAGGGCTAACTGCAAAAACCAGCAACTTAGCTGCCAAAGAGGATCTACTCATTCAGGAGGCTAGTGAATGTATGTCTGGGCAGGATGAGGGGAGAAAGATCTGTGTCTTTGTTAGCTACAAGTGGTTGATGGAGAAATGCATGGAGTAAACCTGCAACTTTGCTGGCCTGAGGTGTTGGTCCAGGTCAAAGAATATTCTGAAAATTAGAGAGCCACAGAAGGGCTGAGATTAGCTTTCCACACAGTTCCAGCTGACTGGAAAACTACACACATAGGGAGGAGATGCAAAATTACCTGATGAAAAGTAAAATCCAGGGGTTACTTGAAAACTGGCTACAACCTTGAATGCATCACCCAACCCATACATAGATCCATCAGCAGAGGGTAAATTTTTGTGAACTTGAGGTATTTGAGTACAACCTTCACCTAAATCGTTGGCTGTTTTGCGTTGTTTATGCAGGCAGGAGCAACCCCTGGTGTCAGGTTTCCTAATATACCTATAATGAGAGTCCCAGAGGAGAAAAGAGAATATATAAGACATAAGACATAATTACAACACTGCTTATAGGTTTCTTGAAGTTAATGAAAAACATTAACCTGGAACTCTAAGACCTCCCAAGTAAGGTGAACACAAAGAGAACCACATTTAGACACATCATAGTCAAACTACTGAAAGAGAAAATCTTGAAAGCAGCAAATGACTTATCATTTACAAGAGGACAATAATATGATTAATGACTGACTTGTCATATGAAATAATGGAGGCCTGAATGCAGTGGAATGATATTCAACGTGTTGAAAGGGAAAAATGAACCAAGATTTATATATCTAGTGGAAACTGTCCTTTAAAAATGAAGTTGAAATAAAGACATTCTCAAGTAAATAAAAACTAGAATTCACTGCTGGCAGACCTGCCTTAGAATAAATGTTAAAGGAATGACACCAGGTGGTAACAAATCCACAAGAAGGTCTGAAGAGCATTGGAAATGGTAAATATGTGGATAAATTTAAAGACTGTTGTTTTTGTTTTTTACTTTTATCTTTATTCTAAAAACTTTAGATTATCTAATGCGATAGTTACAACACGACTTATAGGCTTATAACATTTTAGAAGTAATATATGTGACAGTAAGAGTGCAAAGGCAATAGAGGAGAATGGGGCTATCTGTATTGGCACAAAGTCACAATATTTCATGAAATTAAGTTAGATATTTAACAAAATTAAGTAGATGGTGATAAGGTAAAGATGCATACTGTAATGCCTTGAGCAACCACTCAGAAAACAAATAAATAGCCAAAAAAAAGTCAACACAGGAATTAAAATGATACAGAAAAGAAATTCTTGCTTAACAGTTAATATGAGAAAACAGTAAAGGAGGAAGAGAGAAACATAAAGACGTAAGACATATAGATAACAAATAGCAAAATGGCAGGCATGAATTCAGTCATATCAATAATTACATTAAATATGAGTAGACTAAGCACTCCACTCAAAATACAGAAATTTTCAGACTAAATTTAAGAAGTAAGATTCAACTATATGCTGTCTGTAAGACACTCACTTTAGATCCCAAAACAGAAATAGGTCAGAAAGAGGAGAGGGAAAGATACACTATGCAAACTATAACCATAGTAAGTTGGAATGGCTGTATTAATAACAGAAAAAATAGATTTTAAGAGAAGAAATACTAAAGACAGGAACATTTCATAATGATAAAAGGGTCAACATATTTGGAACATAATATTTTTAAATATTTAGGTACTAAATGAAGCCCTAAAAATACATGAACGAAAAAAATGACAATTGAAAAGATATGGACAGTTCAACAATTATAGTCTCAATACTTCTTTCTCAGTAGTTGATAGAACAACTAGATCAAAATTCAGTAAAACTGCAGAAGACATGATTAGCACTATGAAACAGCTTAACCTAACTGACATGTCGAACATCATACAGGCATACCTTGTTTTATTGTGTTTTGCAAATATTGTGTTTTTTACAATTGAAAGTTTGTGGCAACTCTGCATGTAGCAAGTCATTTTATTTCATTATTATATCTGTTATATTGATCTGTAACCTGTGATCTTTGATATTACAATTGCATTTGTTTTGGGGAGCCACAAACTACATTCATATAAGATACAGCGAGCTTAACCAATAGATGATGTATATGTTCTGACCAATCCACCAACTGGCCATTCTCCTATCTCTCTCTCTCCTTGGACGTCCTTATTCCCTGAGATTCAACATTGTTGAAATTAGGCCAGTTAATTACCCTGTGGTGCCTTCTATGTGTCCAAGTCATAGGTGTCCAAGTAAAATGTTTCTCACTTTAAATCAAAAGCTGGAAATGATTAAGCTTAGTGAGGAAGATATGTCAAAAGCCAAGATAGGCCAAAAACTAGGCCTCTTGTGCCGAACAGTAGCCAAATTGTGATTGCAAAGGGAAAGTTACTGATAGAAATTAAAAGTGCTACTCCAGTTAACACACAAATGATTAGAAAGCAAAACAGCCTTGTTGATGATATGGAGAGAGTTTTAGTGGTCTGGATAGATCAAATCAGCCATAACATTTGCGTAAGCCAAAGTATAATCCAGAGCAAGGCCCCTAACTCTTCAATTCTATGAAGACTGAGAGAATTGAGAAAGACACAGAAGAAAAGTTTGAACCTAGAAGAGGTTGCTTCAAGAGGTTTAAGAAAAGAAACCATTTCTATAGTATAAAAGTCCAAGATGAAGCAGCAAGTGCTGATGTAGAAGCTGAGCAAAGTATCCAGAAGATCTAGCTAAGTTAATTGATGAAGGTGGCTACACTAAACAACAGACTTTCAGTGTAGACGCAACAGCCTTCTATTGGAAGAAGATGCCATTTAGTACTTTTCTAGTTAGAAGTTAGTGCCTGGCTTCAAAGGCCAGGCTGACTCTTTTATTAGTGGCTAATATAGCTGATGACTTCAGTGGAAGTCAGTGCTCATTTACCATTCTAAAAATCCTAGGGTCCTTAAGAATTGTGGTATACCTACTCTGCCTCTGCTTTATAAATAGAACAACAAGGCCTGGATGATAGCACATCTGTTTACAATATGGTTTACTGAATATGTGAAGCTCACTATTGAGACCTCCTTCTCAAAAAAAAAAAAAAGATTTCTTTCAAAATATTACTACTCATTGTAAATGCACCTGGTCACCCAAGAGCTTTGATGGCAATGTGTAAGTATATTAATGTTGTTTTCATGCCACCTAACAAAACATGCAGCTCATGGATCAAGGAGTCATTTCAACTTTCAGGTCATATTATTTAAGAAATACATTTTATAAAACTATAGCTGCCACAGATAGTGATCACATTAGTGGATATGGACAAAGTAAATTGAAAACCTTCTGGAAAGGATTTGCCATTCTAGATGCCATTAAGAACATTCATGATTTATAGGAAAACGTCAGAATGTCACCAATAACAGGAGTTTGGAAAAAGTTGATTTCATTCCTCATGGACGATTTTGAGGAGTTTAAGACATCAGTGGAGGAAGTAACTAGATAACAGGAATTAGTGGAGCCTGAAGATGTGACTGAGTAGTTAAAGTCTTATGATAAAGTTTGGACAGATGAGGACTTGCTTCTTACGGATGAGCAAAGTAATTTCTTTGCTTAAGGTAGAGTCTACTACTGGCAAATATGCTGTGAATATTGTTCCAGCCCCCTCTAGTGTATATTCTGCCCTGTTTCCAGGGCCAAGGAAGCAGTCACAGGCAGAGATCCTACCCCCCTCCCCAGCAGAGGGCAGCAGTGCATTTTCACGTTCCCTGAGGACAAATTCCACTGCTCACTGTCACCACAGCTGCAGGCTGCTACTGGGCTCAGGTGTAAGTGAAGCCCACACCCCCTTCAGTTTCCTGCCTTTGACTGCTCCCAGGGAAAGCAAACTCACCCTCCCCGGTAATGGCCCAATGCAGCCATTACCATCCCTTCCTGAACATTTTACCAATGGCCTGGGGATCAACCCATCCCTGCCCTGTCTCCACCCATCCCCACTATCCAAGCATACCATCCAGGGACCTTTGGATTGCCCAGCTCACTGCACAACCAGTAACACCTGAGCATTTTTTCCAGGATCTAAGGACAGGCCCATTTAACCTGCCACCATCATTACAACTGGCACCCACTTGCATGGGCCACCAGTGAGTCTGGGAAGCAGCCTATCCAACCTTTCACAGCCTCTGCCAATACCATTATGGACTGCTTGGATCCCAGAGATTGTCTTACCACTGCTACTGCCATCACATATGCCACATCCATTGCCCAGGGCCTCAGGAACCTACTCACTTGCTCAACTCACTGCTGCCATTCTCAGTATCCAAGTAAACCACAATGGAGTCCCAAGAATCTGAGCCACCAAAGAAATCACAGACACTACTGATGCTGTTTATAGTAGAATAAATTATACTGAGATTACACTACTGCATGTACACACCCAAAATTAAAACCAGTGTTCCTACCCAACAAATAGCATAGATATAGCTTCAGGAAAAAGTCCCCTACAGAAGCAAATTTAAAACATTGGAATAATTAACTGTTATACCAGATGTGCAGATATCAACATAAAGACACAGGAAACAAGAAGCAGCAAGGAAATATGACCCTGCAGTAGAACCCAATAATTCTCCAGCAGCAAATCCCAATCAAAAATAAATGTATGAAGTTCTAGAAAAAGAATTCAAAAAGTTCAGGCTCAGTGCTGTGAATCATGCCTATAATCCTAACACTTTGGGAGGTGAAGGCAGGAGGATTGTTTGAGTCCAGGGGTTTGAGACCAGCTTGGGCAATTGGACAAGACCTTGTCCATAGAGTAAATCAAAAAATTAGCCAGATGTGGTGTCATGTTCCAGCTATTTGGAAGACTGTGGCAGAAGGATCACCTGACCCTAGCAGGTCAAGACTGTGGTAGCCATGAGCATGCCATTGCACTTCAGCCTGGGTGACTGAGACTCCAACTCAAAAAAAAATTCAATGAGATAGAAAATATTCTCAATAACATTACCAAGAAATCAGAAAAGCAATCAGGATATGAATGAGAACTTTATTAAATAGATATCATTTTAAAAGGACCCAACAAATCAGGAACTGAAAAATTTGTTGAACTACAAAATAGATTAGAAAGCTTTAAGAATGAATGATACGAAGCAGAAGAATCTCATAAATGATAATAGGCCTTTTGAAATAACTCAGTAACACAAAAATGACCAAAAAATAAGAAAGAAGGAACAAAGCCTTGGTGACATATGGGACATCATAAAGCAACCAAATACCCTAACTTTTGGTGTCCCTGAAGGCAAAGAGGAAACAAAAGCATTAGGAGACTGATTTAATCAAATAATAGCGAAAACTTACCAAGTATAGCAAGATCTTTAGACATCCAGATACAAGAGGCTCAAAGATCCTCATACAGATACAAAATCAAAAAGGTCTTCTCTGTGACATGTTATAGTCAGACTGTCAAAAGGAACCCCCATTAGACTAACAGCAGTTTTCTCAGCAGAAACCTTACAAGCTGGAAAGAATGGCATGATATATTCAAAGCACTGAAAAGAAGGAAAAATTGCTGACCAAGGATACTATACCCACAGAATTGTCATTTGTTTTTTCATCCTTTCCCAAACAAAAATTGAAGAAATTCATCTTCAGTAGACTGCCCTATAAGAAATGTATAAGGGAAGGATCGCTGGAGCCCAGCAGATCAATGCTGGGGTGGCCGTGAGCATGCCACTGCACTCCAGCCTGGGCGACAGAGAGAAGCCAACTCAAAAAAAAAAAAAAAAAAGCATGTAAAGGAGTTTTATACCCAGAAGCAAAAGACAATAATAACTACCATTATTAAAACACACACAAATATAAAAACCACTGATAGAGCAAATATCCAAAATAGGAAGAGAAAAAATTTAAATTTTACCACTACAGAATACCACCAAACCACAATGATACACAGTAAGGGTGAAAGTAACAAATGATATACATAACAACTAGAAATCAAATAATGGAATTACAGGAATAAGACTTCATATATTAAAAATGTTGAATATAAATAGACTAAATTTCTTCCTTCAAAGATATAGACCAGGCCGGGCTCGGTGGCTCAGCCTATAATCCCAGTACTTTGGGACGCCAAGGCAAGTGAATTGCCTGGGCCTGCAGGTTCAAGACCACCCCAGGAAACTTGGCAAGACCTCATCTCTACAATAAGTAAAAAATTAGCCAGGCGTGATAGTGCATGCTTGTAGGTCTGCTACTTGAAAGACTGAGGTGGAAGGATTGCCGGAGTCCAGCAGGTCAATGCTGGGCTGGCCATGAGTGTGCCACTGCATTCAAGCATGGACAACAGAATGAGATACCAACTAAATACACACACACACACACACACGTACATATATGTGGTGTATATATATATACCAAATGGATTTTCTAAGTGCTGCAGAAACTTATCTCACCTGTAAAGACAATAAAGACTGAAATTAAAGGCTGAAGTGGGAGGACCACTTGAGCCGAAGAGTTCGAGACCAGCCTGGGCAATATAATGAGACCTCGTTTCTACAAAAATGAAATATTAATTTGGTGTGATGGTGCACTACAGGAGTCCAAGCTACTCATGAGACTGAGATGGGAGGATTGCTTGAGCCCAGGAGTTTGAGGCTGTGGTAAGCCATGATCATGCTACTGTACTCCAGTCTGGATGACAGAGTGAGAACTTGACTCAGAAAACAAAAAGGGTTGTAAAAATGTATTCCATGCAAATTGGAACCAAAAGCAAGCAGGAATAGCTGTACTTATATCACATAAAACAGACTTTAAGTCTAAAACAGTAAAAAAAGAGACAAAAAAATTATGTAATAATAAAGAGATCAGTTTAGCAAGAGGATATAACACTTCTATGCATATATACACCCAACACCAAGCACCTAGAAATATAAAGAAAATATTTGATCTATAGATCAAGGTAGACCTCAATATAGCAATAGTTGCACATTTCAAAACCCCACTCCCAGCATTAGACAGATCATCTAGACAGAAAATTAACAAAAACATTGAATTTAAGGTGCACTTTAGTGTTCTAACTTAAATGGACCTAAACAGACATCTATAGAGCATTTCATCTAACAACTACAGAATACACATTTTTTTCATCAGCACATGGAAATTCTTCAGGACACAAAACAAGTCTCAATAAATTTTTAAAAATCAAAATCATATCAAGTATCTTCTGAGACTACAATGGAATAAAGCTAAAACCAATAACAAGAAAAACTTCGGAAACTGTACAAATACATGGATATTAAACAGTATATTCCTAAACAATCATTGTGTCAAGGAAGATATTTAGGAGAATAAGTTTTTTAAAAAAATAAACAATTCAGAGCACCAACCAAATATGTAAAAAAAAAAAAATGATGATGACATTTAGGAGAATATAAAAAAATTACTTGAACAAAAATAGTAACACAACATACCTAAGCCTATGGTATACAGCAATAACTGTACTAAGAAGAAAGTTAAAGTAGAAAGATTTCAAATAAAACAATCTAACACCTCAAGGAATTAAAAAGGTAAGAACAAACCAAACCCAAAATTAGTAGAAGAAAAGATATAGTAAACAGCAGAAATAAAATGAAACAGTCTCAAAACACAATACAAAGGATCAGTAAAACAAGAAGTTGGGTTTTTTCAAAGAAAAAATCACTTGTTTGACTAATGAAGGAAAAAAGAGAGGACTCAAAATCAGAAACAAAATAAATATGACAGCTAATACCCTGGTAACACAAAAAATCATCAGAGACTATTACAAACAACTATACATTAACAGCCTGGAAAACCTAGAGGAAGAGGACACATTCCTGGATACATACAACCTACCGAGACTGAATCAGGAAGAAATACAAAACCCATACAGACCAATGAGTAATGGTATTGAGTCAGTAATTGAAAGTCTCCCAACAAAGAAGAGTTCAGGCTTCACTGCCAATCTTTCAAAGAAGTTTCTACCAAACTTTCAAAGAAGTAATGCCAATTCTCCTCAAAGTGTTCCATAAAATTGAAGAGAAGGGAATTCTTCCTAACTTATTCTGCAAGGCCAGCATTACCCTGATACTAGAACCAGACAGAGGTACAACAAAAAACTACAAGCCATCACTTCTAATAAACATAGATGCAAAAATTCTCAACAGCATATCATAAAAATAATACACCCTGATCATATGGGATGCAAGGATGTTTCAGCATACACAAATCAATAAACATGATGCATCACATCAACAGAATGAAGGGCAAAAAAATGTGTCATTTCATTCAACATCCCTTCATGATAAAAAAAACTCTCAACAAATTAGGCATAAAAGGAATATATTTCAACATAATAAAGGCCATATATGACAATTCCACAACTAACAAATCCATGGATATTAAACAGCATTCTCCTGAATGACCAATATGTCAAGGAAGAAAACCCTTCCTGTAAGAACTGGAACAAGGCTGGGCTCGGTGGCTCAGCCTGTAATCCCGCGCTTTGGGAGGCTGAGGTGAGTGGATTGCCTGAGCCCTCGGGTTTGAGACCCGCCTGGGCAACTTGGCGAGACCTCGTCTCTACAATAAATCAAAAAAATTAGCTGGGCGTGGTAGCGCTTGCCTGTAATTCTGGCTACTTGGAAGGTTGAGGCAGAAGGATTGCTGGAGCCCAGCAGGTTGAGGCTGCGGTGGCCGGGAGCGACCACTGCACTCCAGTCTGGGTGACAGAGTGAGACTCCAACTCAAAAAAAAAAAAAAAAGAACTGGAACAAGACAAGAATGCCCACTCCTATTCAACACAGTATTGAAAATTCTAGCCAAAACAAGAGAAAGAAAAGGCATCTAAATTGGAAAAGAGATCAAATTGTCCCTATTTGCTGATGATATGATCTTATATTTAGAAAAACCTCATGACTCTACAAAAAAAAAACCTCTTATGTCTGATAAATGCCTTAGTTAACTTTCAGGATACAAAATCAACATTCAAAAATCAGTAATGTTTCTTTATACCAGTAAAGAACTAGCTCAAGTCTGGCATGATGGCTCACGCCTGTAATCCCACTTTAGGAGCACTTTGGGAGGCGGAGGCGAGATGATTGCCTAAGTCCATGTGTTCGAGACCAGCCTCAGCAACATGGCAAGGCTTTGTCTCTACAATAAATCAAAAAATTAGCTGGGTATGGTGGCACATGCCTGTAGTTCCAGCTACTTGGAAGGCTGAAGCGGAAGGATCACCTGAACCCAGAAGGTCGAGACTGTGGTGACTGTGAGTGTGTCACTACACTCCAGCCTGTGTGACAGAGTAAGACTCTGACTCCAAAAAAAAAACTAGCTCAGGAAGACAGTCCCATTTACAATACCTACCCAAAAAGCCCCTCAGGAATAAATTTAAGGAGGTGAACAACCTCTACTAGGAAAACTATAAAGCACTGTTGTAAGAAATTAATTGAAGGTGACACAGACAAACGCAGACACCCCATGCTCATGGATCAAAATTAATGTTAAAATAACCATACTGCCCAAGGCAATCTATAGAGTCAGTAAAATCCCTATCAAAATATCAATGTTATTTTTCACAGAAATAGAAAAAAAAAATCCCCAAATTTGCATGGAACCAAAGTAGAGCCTGAATAGCTGAAGCAATTCTGAGCAAAAAGTACAGATTTGGGGTACCATACTACCTAACTTCAAAATGCGTTGTAAGACTAAGCAACCAAAACAGCATGCCATTGATATAAAAACAAATAGACCTCCAGTGGAACTGAATAGAAAATTTAGAAAGAAATCCATGTATTTACAGATAACTGATTTCCAACAAAGGCACCAAGAACATGCACTGTGGAAAGTACACAGTCTTTAAAAAATGGTGCTAGGAAAATTGGATATTCATTTGCAGAAAAGTGAAACTGAACCCCTATCTCTCATCATGTACAAAAATCAACTAAAGATGCATTAAAGACTTAAACATAAGACCCAAAACTATAAAACTACTAGAAGAAAACAGGGAGAACACTTCAAGATATTGGTTGAAGCAAAGGTTTTATAGCTAAGACTGCAAAAGCACAGACAAATGGAACTATATTAAACTTAAAATGCTTCTGCACAGCAAAGGAAACAACAGTGTGAAGAAGCAACTTGTGGAATGGGAGAAAATATTTGCAAATGATTTGTCCAACAAGAGACTAATATCCAGAATATGTAAGGAACTTAAATAACCTAACAGTAAAAAAAAAAAAAAAACATATCTAATTAAAAAGTGAGCAAAGAGGCTGGGCGCAGTAGCTCATGCCTGTAATCTCAGTACTTTTGGAGGCTGCAGGAGCCCAGGAGTTCAAGACCAGCCTGGGCAACATGGCAAGACCTCATCTTTACAATAAATAAAAAAATTAACTAGGCATGGTGATGCATTCCTCTAGTCCCAGCTACTTGGAAAATGAGGTGGAAGGATCACCTGAGCCCAGCAGGTCGAGGCTGCAGTAGCTATAACCACACCACTGCACTCCAGGTGACAGTGAGACTCCAGCTTAAATAAATAAATAAGTAAAGGCAGAGGACATGAATAAACATTTCTCAAATAAGTCATATAAATGAGCAATAAATATATGAAAAAATGCTTGATAGCACTGGTCATTGAGGAAATGTAGATTGAAGCTACAGTGAAATACCATCTAAGCCCAGTTACAGTGGTTAGTATTAAAAAGACACTAAGTAACAGAGGCTAGGTAGGATGTGGAGAAAAGGAAACTCTTATGCGTTGTTGGTGGGAATGTCATTTAGTACATCCAGTATGGAGATTTCTCAAATACTAAAAATAGAACTACCAATCCCAATCCCTAATATCAATCCTGCTACTAGGTATTTATCCAAAGGAAAGTAAATTTGTATATCAATGGGATACCTTCACTCATAAGTTTATTTCAGCACTGTTCATAATAGCAAAAATATGAAATCAACCATTACATCCATCAGCAGATTAATGGATAAAGAAAATGTGTTGTATATATACAATGGAATACTATTTGGCTAACAAAGAATGAAATCATGTCTTTTCTAGCAACATGGTTAAGCCAAAGACATATTTTGCATGTTTTCAATCATATGTGAGAGCTTAAAAAGTTGATCTATGGAGGTGGAGAGTAGAATGACAGATACCAAAAGCTGGGAAGGGTGCATGGGATAAAGAGAGGCTGATCAATGGCTATATGCATATAGTTAGAAGGTATGAATTCTAATGTCTGATAGCAGAGTAGGATACTATAGTTAGCAACAAGGTATTATATATTTCAAAGTAGCTAGAAGAGAGGTCTTGAGGTGTTTCCAACATATAGAAATGATAAACACTTGGTGTGACAGATACCCCAGTGCCCCTGACTTGATCATTACATATATGCACATTCTATGCATGCAACAAAATATCACATGTACTCCATAAATATTTAAAATATATATCAATAAAAAAATGTAAAAATTGTGTCTGTAATTAACAGCACTGAATTGTATACTTATAGTGGTTAAAGTGGCAGATTTTGTTACAGATTTTTATCACAATTTTAAAATGTACTAATTTTAAAATAATATACCCATGTAATATTAACATGTTTTTATTAAAAATAGTTTTTCATCACACACAATTGACATTGATAGTAAAATTTAAAAAGAAAAGAATTTTAAGTACAGCTAAGCTGGGTGCAATGGCTCACACTTATAATCCCAGCACTTTTGAAGGCCAAGGCAGGAGGATTGCTTGAGCCCAGGAGTTCGAGACCAGCCTAGGCAACATAGCAAGACCTCATCTCTATAAAAAATAAAAATACAAAAATTAGCCAGGCATGGTGGCTCACACCTGTAGTCCCAGCTTCTCAGGAGGTTTAGAGGAGAGAATTACTTGAGCCCAGGAGTTCAAGGCTGTGGTAATCTGTGATCCTACCACTGCACTTCAGTCTGGGCAACAGAGTGAAACCCTGACCCAAAAGAAAAAAAAAAATGGTATAGCTAGAGTAAGAAGAATAAGTTCTAGTGTTCTATAGCATGACTATAGGATGACTATAATTAAAAATTTATTGTATATTTTCAAATATCTACAAGAGCAGATTTTGAATCTTCCCAACACAGGTGATAAATATTTGAACTGATGGATGTGCTGATTACCCTAATTTGATCAATACACATTGTGTACATGTATCTAAACATCACACTATATCCTGTAAATATGTACAGTTATTATGTGTCAGTTAAAAATAATAATAAGCCGGGCTCGGTGGCTCAGCCTGTAATCCCGCGCTTTGGGAGGCTGAGGTGAGTGGATTGCCTGAGCCCGCGGGTTCGAGACCCGCCTGGGCAACTTGGCGAGACCTCACCTCTGCAATAAATCAAAAAATTAGCCGGGTGTGGTAGCGCACGCCTGTACTTCCGGCTACTTGGAAGGCAGAGGCGGAAGGATTGCCGGAGCCCAGCAGGTCAAGGCTGCTGTGGCCAAGAGCGGCCACTGCACTCCAGTCTGGGTGACAGAGTGAGACTCCAACTCAAATAATAATAGTAATAATAATAATAATAATAATAGTAAAAGTCCAAAAGTGGTACATCCATGCAATGGAATATTTGTCCATAAAAAAGGAATGAAATTCTTACTCATGCTACATGGATGAATCTTGAAAACATTCTGCTAGTGAAGTAAGCCAGACAGAAAAGAACAAATATTGTATGATAGCACTTGTTTGAATTATCTAGAAGAAGCAAATTCATAGAGAGAAAGTAGAATAGAGGTTACCAGGGGCCAAGGGTAGCGGGGGTAGGAATGAGTAGTTACTGTTTAATGATTAGAGTTTCTGTTTAGAGTAATGAAAACATTTTGGAAAAAATAGTAGTTATGGTCATACAACACTGAATGTAATTATTGCTATTGAATTACATACTTAAAAGGGGTCAAAATGATTATTTTTAGGTTATATGTTTTACTACAATTTTTAAAAATCTAATAATGTAGTATACCAAAACCACTGAACTTTAAATAGGTGAATTTGTGTGATGTGTAAGTTATATCTCTGTAAAGTTGTTTTTTAAAATATGATTACTGAAAAGAACCTTTCAAAGAAATATTAGACTATAAAGTTGAATAAACTTCCCAGTAAGTAGAACAGCAACAAAAATAAAGGAATTAAATGATAACTATAAGATCAGCCCAGAATCCAAGTAACTTCAGGACATAATTCCACTAAGCTTTCTGCCATTTTATAACAAGGATTCCCTTTCCCTTCACTTTCCAATAACATCTTCCTCAGTTCTTTCTGAGTCTTCATCTTGACAAGTCTTTTTTTTTATTTTTTTATTTTATTATGTTATTGTGGGGTACAGTTAGGGGTTAGGCATATAAAAATATTTCGTTCAGGTACCCTTGTTGATAAGAGGTGTCTCCCCATCCTCAGATAGATACCCACCACCATTAATCCCATCCCCCTCACCCTCCCCCCCCCCC
>CAUYQG010124468.1:0-44926 GCA_963574415.1 Tarsius wallacei | reverse complement strand
TTTATTTTTGAGTTGGAGTCTCACTCTGTCGCCCAGACTGGAGTGCAGCGGCCGCTCCCGGCCACCGCAGCCTCGACCTGCTGGGCTCCGGCGATCCTTCCGCCTCAGCCTTCCAAGTAGTCGGAACTACAGGCATGTGCTACCATGCCCGGCTAATTTTTTGAATTATTGTAGAGATGAGGTCTCGCCAACTTGCCCAGGCGGGTCTCGAACCCGCGGGCTCAGGCAATCCACTCACCTCGGCCTCCCAAAGTGCAGGATTACAGGCTGAGCCACCGAGCCTGGCTAAGATTAATTTTTCTAAACAGAGGTACACACTGAATATGTGAATAGATTCAGTAATACAAATCTATGAGACCTATATTATCCTATAGGATAATATACATTTAGGATAATTTACATTATTGAGTAATTTGTATATATTCTGTGTAGGAGAAATCAATGAGAGAGAGATCTACAGTGGATTAGTAGAGTTAGGCATGTGTGGTCTTAGTTATTACTTTGGGGGCATTATGACCCCTCCCCCACAATTCCACCACCAAAATGACCCTTGTTGTGACAGACCCCTGGATGAATTATGGATGTGTCCATACGTGATATGTAGTACGTTATGTTCTTAAGCTAAGGAAAGTCTCCCTGATGAGGCTGTGGCAGGTGGACGCCTTGTGGGAAGAATCTGGCTCTCTCACTATTTACCTGTTGTTAATGAACTAGAGGGTGACATTTTAGCTCATAACAAAAGAAACCAAAATACATCTGTCAGAAAGAACTTTCTAACAGATCTATCAAAAAACTGAAAAATTTCCCAAGGAAATATGCCAGTAGAGGCTGGATAACCATCCAAGATGGTATCATAAGAGGTAGAGTAGATGACCCAACAGACACCATCCCAAATTTTAAATCTACAGTTCTGTAACTCAGTCTTTTGGTTGGATTTTAGATTTGGATAAATAGATAAAGGGTCACAATCTTATATGGAGTTGGCTGCTTAAATTAAAATTTCTAATGTCTTGGCCACAATCTTTCTGCCTATTTTGAGAACAAAATTTCTGTCGTTTGAATGTGTTCCTTAAAGTTCATGTGTTGGAGACCTAATCCCTCATGCAACAGTGTTGAGAGGTGGGGCTTTGAAAGGTGACTAGGTTAGGAGGGCTCTGCCCCCATTCCTATATTAATGCTGTTTTTGCGAGAGTTGGTTAATTATTGCAGAAGGGAGTTCCTGATAAAAGGATGAATTTGACCCCCTTCTTTCTCGCTCTCACCCTTTTTTACCCTTCAGCCTTTCACCATCGGATAGCTCAGCACAAAGGCTCTCACTAGGTGCCAGCCCCATGCTCTTGTATTACTTAGCCTCCAGAACCATGAGCCAAATAAATTCTATTGTCTACAAATTACCGAGTTTTCGGTATTCTACTGTAGCAGCACAAAACGGACTAAGAAAATAAAGTTCATGTTCCACCTATTCAACAAATAAAATGTTGGAAGTGTATTAGTGTATTTTTGAACTTCATGGTCTTCTAGCACTTTATTATGAACTGAGAAGGGACGGTTCTTTGTCCTTGAGCTAGTGTTCTGTCCTCATCATTGGTACATAGTCCTGAGAAGAATGGAATGGGAGGTGGAACAATAAAGACCCTGCCATTTGCAGTGAGCCTCCTGGGCCATTAAAGGGAGTCCTAAGATGTTCTGGTGGGCAGCCAACATTCCAAAACAAAGCAGTAAGGTCTAAGCCTGGCCTCTCTATTTCTTCTATCCACCAAGGCTCAGCATGGCTTTATCTGCCTATCCCTTATTATTCTGAACTCCCTAATTGCCCGGGCTCTATCTCTCTGCAAATAGTTTCATGTACTGTATTCAGCATTAATGTAGAGTGACTATGTGGAGATGTCTTCTATTCCTACTTCTAACAGATTAACAGCTAATAAACACCATGCAATACTCTCTTCTCTGAACCTCTTCTTAAAATACAGAGTTTGGTTTGCCAACATTGGTGTATTTAAAGCCTCCAAGATTCCAGGGAAGACTTTAGAAAGTTAACTGTGCAAGCAAGGCCTATTCATAGAGGAAATTTTCCAAAACAAAGTCAATCGGTAGCTCGTCTGAGAAGACGCTAAGAGGATCTGATAGTCGTTTGAGACACTATACCTCCTTCTAGTGACTTTTTTTCCCCTTTTTCTTTCTCCCTGCTTCCTTCCTTTCTTCCCTCTTTTCTTTCTTTAAAGATAGAGGCAGAGTCTTGCTATGTTGCCCAGGCTGGTCCCTAATTCCTGGCCTCAAGCCATCCTCCTGTCTTGACCTCCCAAAGTACAAGGATTACAAGCATGAGCCACTGTGCCCAGCCCCTTCGAGTAACTTCGCAATGAAAAGCCTTATACTCCCTGCTCTTTCTCACTCTTCTTCTTCACCTTCCCCATACACGTTCCCTCTCTCCACTTGGATAGGAGCGAAGGAGCTAGTTTTGGAGACAAGTCAATAATCTGAAGCTGCGTTTAAAGTTTTCAACAGTGTCCCAACTGATATTTAGTTTTCAGGGCATGGAATATTGTCAAGAATATATCTAAGATGACCTGGGCAATGATGTGAAAGTGATGTATATCACACCTCATATAGGCATTTGAGGCATAATTAATTGAAGGGTAAAGCAGACGGGGTACACATAGTCTCATTTATGGAATTTTCAATACCAATAAGCCAGAAGACTTAAAGAAGTGTACCTTTAAAATATTGGATACTTCTTGAAGACCGACAGTTTTGTGACTCTCAAAGGTCAGCTTGTGAGGCTACAAAAATACAGATAAATATTTGGAGACATGTATTGGTCTTTTTGCCTGAGGTATAATTGGAGACCAAGCCATTGTTTTGCCTTCAGGTTAAGCGTCTCTCGTTGCAACAGAAACTCAAGTGTATTTAATGGCTTACCTCTCGTTTTATTTCTGCCGCCCTGCTCATCTCTGTTGATTTGAGAAGCCTTTAAAGCCACAGCAATTTGACAGTTTCACTGACTATTCACCTCCCCGAGGTGGGGCGTTGATTCTGGGACAGGCTGTGTCTGTGACTGTGGTAATGATGATGACATCATCCTGTGCTGGTGAAGTCGCCAGTGCTACGTTCTGCTCAGCTGTACTTGTGACATTAGTGGCCTTGACTTTTGGCACTTAAAAGGCATTTTTCGTTCAGACCAAAGCTCCTTTGAAGAAAGATCAGAGTGAAATTCCATCAGTTACCAGTTTGCTTGCTAGTGATTGGAACTGGGCTAATCTACGCTTCCTCTTACAATGCGACATCATCTGTGCCTTGTGCTTTTCCCCACGGATTTACCCTGATGGTGACATCTCTCAGTGTCTATGTTTATGTTACCTGTTTGACAAACCACCTCTAGATCTTTAAAAAGTCAGTGTATTTCTCGGGGTTATTTACAACTTCCTTTGCTGGCTTTTCTCTCTCTAGAACCGGACTTGAAGCCATCATGGAGACTTATGCTTTCTGGAGACCTCCTGTGCGTACACTCACTTTTGAAGATTTCACCACCATGCAGAAGCAACAAGGTAAAGCCCTGGGACAAGGCCCCTGCCTAGTGACAGGGATGGAGAGAGAGTGGGAGCGGAAATAAATATAGCACATTTGGCCCCGGGCCAAGATATGGGTTATATCAATTCTCCTGGAATGAGGAGAACTTGGTAGCTCCATAAATAACCAGAGCGTCACCACTTGTGCACACAAGCTGGTTCCCGAGGCAGCATGTCATCTGGCACTCAAACTTCTCTCCCCTTTCCTTAAAGCATGATTATACGTTTATGATTATGATGGTGATAGGATTATTTTTACTATTGCTGAGCATTCACATAGGTATTTAAAGAGATCTTTAGAATAACTTCATTTATTTCTCATGGCAGCCTTATCAGCTTTCTTATTTGGGTTTTGTAGATGAGCAACAGCTCAGTTCTGGACAATGGGAGTAAGTTGCTTCTGGGCTCACAGTGAGGAGAGGGCTCTCACATGCCCACCTGAACCTTGAAACTTGTGCTCTTTCTTTTTTGTGCATCTGAAAAAACACCCCTCTGAAGTTGGTGAGCTGAGTGAACTTTTCTCCCTGCTGCTTTGTGCTTTTTACTCAATTTCTAATCTCCTTTTCTTTGTAGCTCGGGTCAGGTGACCTGTGGCCATGTATACAGCTGATTTGTGGGCTGACTTTACTTCCTGTGCTCAGTACCGTCTGTGCACCTCCTGGCACTGAACCCATCCACCTGGGTGCCTGGGTGAGGGCTTCCCAAAGAGTCAGATGCCGCATGAGTCTCCTTCAACCTCTCCCTGCCCAAAGGTGATACTGATCAACAGTTACAGACGGAGCTCCTTTGTTCCATCAAATGGCTGTCATTAACAGAAGCCTAAGCTTTGAATTTAAGGTGCTGCCATTTGGGAGGCCATTCTAGGACCCGATAACATACAATATTACATTTCCTAGTCAAGGGAGTTTCTAGCACTTTGCACACTGAATTCGGCTTGTAACATAAAATGCTGAGATCTGTCAGGTTTTAAGATGAGCAGGGTGATTAAAAAAGCGTAGACTCTGGAGTCAGACAACCTGGATTAGGCTTTGATCATTGTTGCTGTCTAACTTGGTGACCTGGGTTAAGTCTCTCAACTTTTCTGACACCCAGTTTTATCTTCTGCATTATATAGTAAAATAGAATTCTTGTGAGGATTAAATGAGACAATGTGTTTCAATAGTAAGCACTTAATACCGCTAGTTATTGTGGTCTTCATCATCATCATCATCTTCAAGTCCCCTGTGTTCCTGTGTATGGACACCTAAGAGAAGGACGTATCAGAGACAGGGAATATTGCCTTTCTGATGATAAGTTATTTAAAGCATGATTCGACTATTTCTCTTCACTGGGATCTGGTGAGGTAAGTGATCGAGGATTTCTATCTCTTTTATATACTGCTCACCATGCAGCTGTGAGTAGAAGCATGGTCAAAAATCATTCAGGGTGTTACTACTGCTTTGAGGCCCTCATGGCCCTTAGGAGGCAGAGGTTTATGGAAGTCAGGAAAATCTGAGCCCTCACCTTTGATAATCACTAATTCTCTATACTTTGGGCAATTTACTTTTTCTCTGAGAGCCAGTTTCCTCATCTACAAAAGAGGGACAGTGTGTGAGTGTTGTGTGTGTGTGTGTGAGAGAGAGAGAGACAATGTATATAGACATGCTTTATAAACAAAATGCATCATGCAAATAATACTTACTTGACGCGATTTAGTTCTGAGATGGCTTCTCTGCTTATCTGCCATTGCTTTACTCCTGAATTTTCCAAGCTCTAGCTGAGTAGAGGTTTGTATCATAGAGGCTGATATGAGAAGGTTGGTAGGGATATTGCCAGTTCTTGAGAGCAGGTATTGATGTGACAGATGGGTTCGCTGCTGTGTATGTCCTCAAGATCTATCACAGGGTCTGGCACCCTGGCACTGTGGCTCAGGTAGGCAGGGTCGTTTTCAGCTTCCATTTTGGAGCACAACCACCTACCATGTATGTGAGACGTGGAAATGGAGTGATCAGCAGGGTTGGCCATTGGTGAGGCGTGGACACAGGGAACCTGCATGGGTTGCTTAGGTGTGCAGCACAGTAGATTTCATGGCACTTATACTGAAAGTCTGTCAATATGAAAGCTTATTACTGACACTTTGAACCCAATGGTTTAAGAGAAACTGAAGTTTTAAAACACTCCAGCTTCAGTGACCCCCTTTTTTATTGGAAGTGGGGAAAGAGCTTGAATTATTGGATACATATGGGGATGGGATGGAGCTGGAGGAAAAGCTCAAGACTCTATTAAATAGTTTAATTGGAATATATTTTTGAACTATACACTGAACTTGATCCAGATTCTCATTATTAAAAAACATGTGGCTTGGTTTCTTGACGTTAACAAAGGACATAAAAGTAACAACACCCATTCCCTCTCCCCTTAAGAACTAAGAGTTTCAGTAACTCTGGACAGTATCGCTCATAAAACGAAGAAAAGAGACACAGCCATCTGTGCTGAATTGTTTTGTGAAGGAATTGAGAGGGGTGAACTTCTAGTGGAAACTGCAGTGGCAGACTGATTTTACAGTAATTCCTTTTAATGAGGGGAGTATCGACATTTTGGGCACCTCATCCGAGATCCAAATCAGGACTGACTCCATTGTTCATACTACTTCATTGAGTCAAACACACGACTATCTGTTGTGTCAAATAGCAGGCCGAGGATAGGTTTGTGAGGCTACGAATGAGGGCTGGATCAACTTTTCTGCTGAGAAGTTAAGTACGCTTTTTGCATCCTGTCCTTGCCCATTTTTCTTTCATGAAGACTCTCCTGCTGACAAAATGTCAAGGAAAGCACTTGGGTGAATTTGCCACAGTTTGGCAAAAACTCATACTTCTGTTTAAAACAAAAGCATATTGAATACAATGTTCTAAATCTCTTTTTCTTTTATGAAGAAGAATGCATGGGATCATTATCCTCTGTCTTTGACAAGAAAATAAACGGGGACACGAAGCGATCTTATACGTATCTGCCGTTAAGTGGTGGCAGAACTGAGGTGAGCAGGTCAGTGTAGATCTCCTGTTCAACAGGACGATTGTTCCCCCCGCCAGGCCATATTATCTTCCTTCATTCTCACTTATCAGAGTTTAAATTTTCTGCAAGGAATTTATTTAGCTTACTCTTCCTAATGATGGTTTATTGTTAAATAGCTTCAGCTTTGACTCTAAAATTCAATCACGCTTCATTTATTAGGAAGTTAAGTATGGGGTCTTATTTTCAGATGTCTCCATTTAGAATCTGCTGGAATTTTTTAATATGTGGAGAGTCTGAAGGGTAAGGAGATGAAGATTCTATTTCAGGAATGGTTTCTATGTGATCACTGCTAGAGACAGTGAGGAACTCACCAAGTAAGGTGTCCCTGCGGAAGGTGGCTGAGGCAATAAACACAGAAGAAAAAATAAGAAAGAGCCCGGGTCACCTATAGCCAAGAGCATTGTAATCCTGTTGTTCTGATGGCTGTCCTTGAGTAGAATGTGTGCCTCAATTTCTTTGTATATATATGTGAAGGGCAGCTTGTATGGCCCAAACGGAGAGAGTTTTGTGAGCGGTGTCTTTAAGTGACTTGACAACTGTTGTGCTAAGAAGAACCATTCTGGACCAGTGATGCCAGAGCTGGCAGTATACCTCTATCTGCGGACGTGAGGAGACCTGCCATTTACAGAAGCGCCCTCTTTTCCTCAGGCACTAGCACACATCACTACAGACTTCAGTACTACCGGTGACTTCTGTGTTTGTCAAGCAGTTAAAGAGGGAGGGTTATGAGGGTCTCTGCTGATGCCTGGATTCTCCTCAGTTTGCCTTGTAGGAGTCAGAGGGTGGTCAGCGACAGGGATCAGACACTAAGCACGTCAGCCTAGTAAGATGTCGGGAAAGAAGGACAATTCAGTAGACATCAGCCTTTGAGCTGACTGTCATGATCAAAACGCAGTCAGTGTACAAAGATCCTGTTTATCACTGAGATGAGGAATAATCTACATAGCTTATAACTGAAAAAAAATTTTTTTCGAAGCACTACTCTTTCAGCTACAGAAGAACAATATTTCAATCCCACAGCATGGCCTACGTTATAGGCATGAGGAGCTCCTGACAAGAGGTGGAGAGCATCTCAATTCAATCCTAAAACAAACGGTATTTTGATGACATGTTCTACTTTGCCCCCAGAGTCTCTTACGTTCAGTGTGTTCAAAACCAAGTTTATCATCTGCCTCACAGACTTGGCACCCTCTCTACAGGGAAGGATACCATCACCCACTCAACATCCCTCCACATCCCTCCCTGCCCCTACCCCATAGCTAATCATTAGCAAGTTCTTGAATCTGTCTGCATCTCTAACCTCCCTTGAGACCACCCCACTCCGGGCTGGCATCATCTTTCATTGGATGACTGTGATGTCCTCCATAGTCTCTCCTTTTCCCTACAAGTCATTCATTCTCCACACAGGGGTCAGAGGCATCTTTTCAAAACGCACATATTTTCACATGAACCCTCTCTACCATCAGCTTACTTAAAACTCTTCAGAGAAGCTCAGGCCTATAGCTCCAGCTCTTTGGGAGGCCAAAGTGGGAGGGTTGCTTGAAGCCAGGAGTTCAACAACAGACTGAGCAACATAGCAAGACTCCAGCTCTACAAAAAGAAAAATAAAAAAAATATATTTTAAAAAGTGGCTGAGCATGGTGGCTCACGCTTGTAATTCTAGCTACTCAGGAGGTTGAGGCATAAGGATCACTTGAGCCCAGGAGGTTGAGGCTGCCGTGAGCTATGATCATGCCACTGCATTCCAGCCTGGATGACAAAGTGAGTTCCCGACTCAAAAATATAACAAACAAACAAAACCCCAACAAGCAAACTAACAAAGAAACACACGTACACACAGATAAAAACCCCTCAGGGACCAGTTTCACGAATGAAAGACATATTCCCTAACATAGCCAACTAGACCTTGCATGTTTTGGCTTTTGCTGCTTTGCCTCTAAAATGGAGATAGTAGCAATGAGAATTAAATAATATGTGTAAAGTGCTTAGGAAAGTCTAGGACTTATAAGTACTTAATGAGTGTTCCCTATGATTATCCTTATTACTGTTGTTACTATGCTAGCTTCAGCCTACACCGCCTTTTCTTTTCTCTCTCGTTTCAGCATCACCCATCTTCCATCATTTTTCAGATGTGCTGTGCTCTTTACTGCCGCATGTGACTCTTTTGTCTGGGAGGCTCCTTCCCACCTGCTGGCTTTCTCAGTGCTGTCCTCTTTGAGATCCCAGCTTAAATATCACTTCCTTGGGGGAAATTCTCTGCCATCCAGGGTAGACTGTCTCCTCAGGGTGTGCTCTTGTTTATCTGTGCTATTCTTTTTATTAACTTATCTCATCTAAATTTTCTCACCATTTTCCTTCCCCCCTCAGGATTAAACGTCTGGGTCCAACTACTCCCTTATTGGGTGTATATTTAGTACTCAAATAGTGGTTAAATGAGTGAATAAACTCTGCTAGGTTCTGTATCATAGGGACTGATATTTGTGCTTGGCAAACATTCATCAAATTAAGACACCTTTACGGTAAAATTTGAAGGAAAGGAAGATTAGAAAAAGATAAAAATGAAAGAACAGAAAACCAGACACCAGGAAGAAAATAGGTTCTGTAAAGGATAGTGGAGAAAGTGTCCAAAAATTCTAGTGAAAATAATAGGATAGCAAGTGGGGAGTAATTGCTTATGGTGTCGGGTATCCATATATCAGTGCCTATGATGGGGGAATAAGTAAAATGACTCTGAAGTTTTATTACAAAGAAGCAAGGGTTACTTATTCACTCATCTACTCAGTCAATGTTAGTTTTTCTTATGCTGCTCAAGGTAACGTTCAGTCTTCTTGGGACAGAAATAATGACAAGAATGGAACATTCAGGTGACATACTTTGAGAGAAATAAATCCAGCAGGAATAAGAACATGTGTATTGCTTTTAGGAGAGTCCACACACTTCACTGAGTTCTGGGCTGCCTAACGTTCTTCTCACAAGATCTTGTTTCCTCTGTCTGTATTTATATGTGCTTCTTTATGTCTGCTCTGACTGTGTTTCACGAGCCCGCCTGAAGAACAGCCACCTTGATGTCTTTAGATGCTCCTCTTTCATCTTCCTGTCATTTCTGGGGTTATCATTGGTTTTTGAAATTACCTTCCTGCTAGATTTGAATATTTCTTTTCCTTGAACTTTTAAGAAATCTTAATTTAAAAAAACGCAGCAGTTGTCATTTTTCTGTTCTCTGCATTATATTCATTGTCTGTCATAGACACCAATATGAAAAAAGCATCTTTTTAAAAGTCACCAGCCGTCTCCCTTCGTTGCTTAGCCTGTTCTTGTTGATCAGGACGAGGTCACAGTAGCCGCTCGTCCTGTTTCCTCAACCATTGAAGAGATGATGCGTTTTTGAAAGCAAAGTCACATCTCATCAGATCTGCTTTTACAGAGGCAAACCTCTTCCCAGATAGCTCTTCCCTTATTATTACTTGTGGGTAACTTACCGTATTATAGGAAGGCATCATCCATAGCTTCTGTCTGACTAGGTGGTTCACACTCTGCTCCGACCACTCTCATTTCCATTTATCTATCTTCTGGCTTTCTCTTAACATTCCTCGCCCTTCAGATTCACGGCGGAATTGCCTGTAAAATGAGAGAACTCTATCAATCAGAACCCTTAGTGTTGTAAGCAAAATAAAAACCAAACAGCAGAACCAAAAAGAAACTCACTGACTCATGAAACGGAAAGGATTCGAGGAGCTCTTTCAGGCAAAGACTGGTCCAGGGACCCTAAAAGGTCACCTGGTCTTGCCCCATCTCTCAGCTTTCCTCTCCTCCAGGCTGACTTCATTTGCAAACTCCCCATGGTGGTAACATGGCTGCCGGCACCCCAGCCCTAAGTCTTTGTAGGTTTAAGTCTGACGGAAAAGGGCATCCACCTTTCTCCTAAGATTTCTAGCAAATGTCACTGAGTCTCATTGACTCTAATTGAGTCATCCCTGAACCAATTACTAAGGCTTTGATTGTCCAGGCCTCAGTCACAAGCTTTTCCTGGAGGTAGGGGACAAGGGTGAGTGCGAGAGAAGTCTTTCCCAGTGGGAAAACTGGGTACTGTTGCCAGAGAGAGGCAAACCAATTCTAAACGATAATCACAACGGATGTACACTGTGGCAAGGAAGGCAGTAGGGTAAGTAGCAGAGAAAGCAAATAAGTGAACGGAAAGGGAAGAACTTGGGGCAGTCCGTTTGGAGAATGTAGCAGATGTAAAATAGAACCATCTAATTGGCAGACTCAGAACACAGAGGACCAATGTGGAAAATGAGAACCGAGTGAATATACCGGGGCTGCCAAAAAATGTATACACATTTTAAGTGATGTTCTCTCTGCATTACTTTTAGTTCGCTGTAATCAGAAGTGTCTGGACGTTAATGGTAACCACGTTGAGTGCTTCTTGTAATTGCAGAAGTCAAACAAGACTTGTAGTCATCTTTTGATATTGGTATATAGTATTACAATTTTAATACAGTTTTTTCCTTTCTTAAAATGTGTGTACTTTTTTTGGCATCCTCTTTATTAGAAGTTATTTTAAAAAGAAGTTTGTATCTATGCATACTTTTAAAGTTTATGGTGAAGGATGCACTAGGAGTCTGTCTAAGATTGAAACCACACGATTCTCATTAGCACTATAATGTTCACATTTGCATTATTGGAGGGGTGCTCATCTCCACTATGTAATTCCTTAGGTGAGATGACTAGGCTGTGCTAATTAAACTTTATGGTCTCTGGGCTTATTCCCTGAGATCAGTCCATAGGGTGTTGATATTCTGCCTCTAACTTGTTTGAAAGCCACAAAGAAGGCTTCTCAAGGATACACAGTGAGTCAGCACTCCCCAGCGACAGATGCCGTTGAGTTATATGATAGAAGAGTCTGGCTCGTGGAACCAAGTAGTTACATGGAAATTTATTCTTTACTGGCCCAGATGGGATTTTTGTCTTACTGTTTTTCAATTTGGGGGAGGAAGAAAAGCACAACAAAATAAACTCAAAAGGAAATTGTGTGAAAGCCCCCATATTATAATCTGGAAGTCATCAATTTAATGATGCAAATGTCAGCAGGTTTGGTATTCAGGATTTTCATGGTCACATTTAACTTGTCTTCATGGTACACCAGTATATTCTAGGTTATTGTCCTTGTATGAGATCACTGCTAAACATGTATTCTTTTTGGTTGTTTTGACTGTTAGCCTTGAATCTGGAGCAAGCTAATGTATATGAATTTTAGTGTGTATATCCTCACTTTGGTCCATGGGTAAAATAGGATATGGGATCTGGGACTGTAAGAGATTGATCCTGGGACTCCTGAGAGTTTTAAGCTACTTAGGGCATTGCATTTTAATCACTTCTCAGAGATGAATTAAGACCTCTAAGGACAGGGAGAAAGACATCGATCTACCTATTTGTGTCCTGTCAACTCTGCTTTGCTTGATCTGAGAAGAGAGGGAGCTATGGCCTGGGGGTAGGGAGGAAGGACAGATAATTCAGAGAGAATTCAGAGTTGGTTTAGCCTTTGGGAATATGGTCCAGGTGGGCCCATAGCTGCCACTTGGCCCGGTGCTCTGACATTCACAACCACGGAGGCTCCTCTAGACTATAACAACAGACATGCAACTGTTGTAACATAATGTTCATCAGTGTGTGGAGAGGCCAAGATGCTCAACTCCATGGACAGAGGCCAACACCTGAGAGCCATCCTCGTTGGAACCCAAATGCCCAAGATTCCTTTCTCATTCCTTTACTCCTTCTCTCATAGATCTATAGAATATTTAATGCCTGTGTGCCATGTCCTGTTATGAGCATTTTGTGATATATATTATCTATTTCTCAAAATACCTCTCCAAAGTAGCTATTCCATTTATATGGTTAAGAAACCCAAGGCTTGGAGAGGCTAACTTGCTAAGGTTTCATAATCTGTAAGACAGCTAGAATTGAACTGGATTTGTCTGATTCTACCGTCTGTGCTCTTCCATTAAATAAAATTTCTATCGAGTTGCTCACAGCACTCAGGACCTAGCTGGCACAGAGGGGAGGAAGGTGAGGGGAACAGAGGCATGCTTTGCTTCGAGAGAAGGCTCTGGCTCTTCATGTGGCCCTAGCTTTTCTGTGATGAGAGTCCCCAGTCAGCCACGTGTTGAAAATGCAGAGAGGGTGGGTTCCCTCTTTGTGCTTACTTAGCATTTGGCTGGCATTCCCAGTCTTGTTTAACCGTTGACAAGCTGTTGGACCACAGAGAACAAAGAGTTGTCGGTATCTTGGTTTGCTTCTCTGCAAAATGAATACCATAGTCTTCTCGCTATATATGGGCTTTGAGAAACGGCTGTTATCTGTATCGAGTACTTCAAGTGCACGTGAGCATTTCTCCAAGGTGAATGGAAGCGGTGTGACCTTCGCTTGGACGGGCTTGCCTCCCTTCAAACACTAGTTCATAGGGAGGCTCTCACCCCCTGAAGCTCAGCAGGCCACCAAGTCTCATTTCCAGTGAATGTCATTTAAAAGCCAAAGCAAGCTGACTACAAACTTTTTAACATGTGCCTCTCATCTGCTCAGCAGAAATCCCTGTAACTTGTTAATAGTTCCCTTCTCATTTTTTTTTTTTGTAGTGAAACCAGTGGAGGCCTTAGATCAGTACCATTCATCCCATCTCGGGCCATCAGAGAAAACCATTTAGAGTTGTAGAAAGTCATCTGCTCCATCTTGCACTTCCTGCTGGAGGGCTAGTGCTAGGGCCTGATGGAGTGTACCTATAACAGGGAAGTATGGCATGCTGAACAGGTGGTCTCCTTGGGGACCACATAAACACCAGATCAGGGAGAACAAGGACAGACTTTCAAAGAGAGGGGACCAGATACATAGCTCATAAAACACAAATCTCTTTACAGCTGGAGTCAGGTTTCTCCATTTGTGCCATGGCATTTATTTGAGCAAAACTCATGGCAGGGAGAGTGGAAGAGGAAGAAAATATGCTGGATGCCTCAAAGAGGAACCCCACGCTTGCAGAAAATGAATCCCTGAGCTTTCTGGGAGGCACAGAAGGCTTGACCATTCAGCTGTACAAAAACAGGAGATGTTCTTCCTCCTTCTAGAATCTTCTTCCAGAACCCCTTCATTATATGAACACGATTCCTTGGAAAGTGCTTGTAGTTGGCCATCTACATTTTCTTTCAATTCTCAGATACAGATATGCTGAAAAGAATAGGAACTAAGGACCATTGGTCCAAGCCCCTCACTTCACAACGGATGAGAATGAAGAGGTGGCCTGTGGTCATGAGTTGGACAGAGATTGATGGACCTAGAATTGAGAAGGACCTGCTGGCTTCCTTCTCCCAGTGGTATTTTCAAGGTTGGCCTTATCTCAAATTGTGGAATAAAAATCTTTTTACTCCTGACTTGTACCCTACATCTTAAAAAAAAATCTTTTTTACTTCTCTTAAAGGAATTTAAGGTGTAAGCTGGAAATGAGGATGAAGAATTTCCTGAAATGACTGTAAAATCAGTGACAATTTATATCTAAATCCAATTCTACCTTGAAAGTTTATTGGGGAGATTCTTTTGACCAAGAAAAAGACGGTATTAGTTGGGTTTTACAAAACTTTAGATCTGAAGAAACTTTTAACAAGCCAAATTTGTATGTCTACAGCCAGTACCTATATCTGGGAATGTAGCTGAGGCTTTTTTTCCTCCCTGCTAAAAATAATTTTTCGGTTCCTCTTTGAGGACATCTGTCTCTTAATTCCCACATGTAAGACCACTCCCCTGCTTAGCAACTGTGGATAGTTTCTTTGCAACCTAATATCAGCCGGAATCCTGCTGGTTTTTATAACATTTTCTCCACTGGTGAAAACCTTATTCTGGCTTCTTTCCACCTAGAATGGCCTTTACTCCCTCACTGTGCTCAGCTTCTAAGAACCCCCGCATGAGTGGGAGTGGACCTAAAGGGTACGAAGCTCCCTGAGAAATCACAGCTCTCAAAAATGCTGGGAAAGTCTGAGCCCTGTCTTAAAGGAGGGCATTTCAGCGTGGCAGATTTTCTAAGGAAGACAAAGTGGCAGCAGGTCTTTTTTGGGGCTTGAATACCTGGCCCGGCAGCCGCAGCAGTTTAACTTTCACTGGGCGAGGCAGGAAGTGGACGCTGTACTGGCAGCCTTCTGGCCCCGGGAAAGGGAAGACCGTAAAGGCCGCTTTTTGGCCTTCCTAAACTCTCCAAGAACACATTTGAAGTGGGTTGGATTAAACTGCCCTCCGTCTGTTGGTGCATCGTGCACTCGTCTAGCTCTAACAGCCACACATTGTAAGACCAACTCTTGCCAATACTGATGCAGGGACTTGTGGAAGTAAAAGGGATCGTTTCCCCCAAGTGTGGCGTCTGGACCATCACCTGAGAATTTGTAGAAATGCAAATTCCTATGCCCTGCCTCAGAAGCTCTGGGGGTGGAGACGGCAATCTATGTTTTAACGAGCCATACGGATGATTCTCATGTGCACTCAAGTTTAAGAATCACCGCTCTAGCCGGGCTCCGTGGCTCAGCCTGTAATCCCGCGCCTTTGGGAGGCTGAGGTGAGTGGATTGCCTGAGCCCGCGGGTTCGAGACCCGCCCGGGCAAATTGGTGAGACCTCATCACGACAATAAGTCAAAAAATTAGCCGGGCGTGGTAGCGCGTGCCTGTAGTTCCAGCTACTTGGAAGGCTGAGGCGGAAGCGTTACCTGAGCCCAGCAGGTCGAGGCTGCGGTGGCCGGGAGCAGCCACTGCACTCCAGTCTGGGCGACAGAGTGAGACTCCAACTCAAAAAAAAAAATTAGAATCACTGCTCTGGATACTTAGAAGTGAGGAATTTGGGTTGTATGATTGGTTTTCAAGCCTGGCTGCACATTAGGATCATTTGGGGAGCTTTTAAAACAATACTGATGTGGAGGTCTCGTGCCCAGAAACTCTTCTTCAGTTTGTCCGAGGTGGAATCCTGGAACATCAGCATTTTAAAAAGCTTGCAGGTCCTCTCAGCTTGAGATCCACGGATCTCACTCAATTCCTTACATGCAGATGAAGAAACTGTAACCTGCAGAGGGTAAGTGGTGTCCCCAGGGTCACACAGGCAGTTAGTGTGGCAGAGCTGTGAGTAGAAACCAGATCGCCTGACTTTCAGGTCAGTTTATGGCCTGTTTGGCCTCTTGTTCTCATACACATCCAAACTCCAGACTCCACTTATAGTCTTTGTTTCGGTCTTTGAGATCGGGTGGGATCCTATTCAGGGAGGCCAGCTGGATCATAATGATGTTGTCTTGGGTTGGCCTTGCTTTATTCTAACCTAGCTCTTACAATGATGCTCCCCGGGTCTTTCCTATGACACAGCTTCAGTCTCACACCTAAGTTCCCACTATCTGTGTCCCTCTGCTCTGCCCTCCAGGCCTCAGTCTTGACTTGGCCCCCCCGCCCCAGTACCCCGTTTCCTCGGAGATTAGGGTCTCACTTTGGTATGCTGCATTTTTGGCTGGAAGACTAAAAATGACAAAGGAGGCAACAGTCCCTGGTTAAAACACATATTTAATGCATCTCCACTGAGGATGGGAAGAGGTGAGCTAGTGGATTTTAATGTTGATCACCAGAGGTCTTACTAGAAAGAGAATTTGTTGGTGAGAAGTGACAAAGTGAATATTAGAAGGTGTATTCTTATTTTTAAATAGAGCTCTCTAAGGCTTTTACAAAGAGAAACAAAATAATTTAGTGTTCTTGTTAGCGGTTACTCTCTTTGTCCTCTCCTTTGGAGTGTGTGCGTGCGCGCGCGCGCGCCTGTGCATGTGCGCACGGGCGCAATCCCTTAGCAAAAGTCTGCTGAGTTAAGAGGAAACCATGGCTCCGCAAAACTCAGCTCGTCTTGGGCATCGGCAGGCGCCTCCCGCCGGGCTCGCCTTCGGCCGGACGGCCTCACCCTCCAGGGCCCGGGTCTCAGCGGTCTGCATGTTCTGTCTTGCAGGGGGCAGCACGGGCACGTCCCCGACCACCTCCAGCACCGGGACGCCCTCCCCGTCTGCGTCCTCCCACCTTCTGTCTCCGTCCTGCTCCCCTCCCGCTTTCCACCTGGCCCCCAACACCTTCAACGTGGGCTGCCGCGAGAGCCAGCTGTGCAATCTCAACCTCTCCGACTACCCGCCGTGCGCCCGGAGCAACATGGCCGCCCTGCAGAGCTACCCGGGGCTGAGCGACGGCGGCTACAGCCGGCTCCAGAGCGGCGCCCCCGCCGCCGCGCAGCCCTCCGAGAGCTTCGCGCCGCAGAGGACTCCAGCGCTGCTCTCGGGGATCGCGACGCCGCCCTCGCTGCCCGGCGGCGGCAAGGCGGACGCCTACGGGGCCCAGCTGGGCTCCTTCCCCGCCCCGCAGCTGCAGTACGTCATGCAGGCCGGCAGCGGCGCGCCCGGCGCCTCGTCGCCGCACGTGTTCGGGGCCGGCCCGGTGCAGCAGGGCTCCTACAACGCCTTCTCGCTCCACAACCCCTACAACCTGTACGGATACAACTTCCCCGCCTCGCCCCGGCTGGCCGCGAGCCCGGAAAAACTCAGCGCCTCCCAAAGCACTTTACTCTGCTCGTCGCCGTCCAGCGGGGCCTTCGCGGAGCGGCAGTACCTGCCCGCGGGGATGGAGCACGGCATGCACGTGATCGGCCCTCCGGCCGGCGGCCAGCCGGCGGCCGGCCCCTGCGACGGCCGGCAGTACGGGCCGGTGCCGGGCTCGTCCTCCCAGATGTCCGTGCACATGGTCTGAGGCCGGCGCGGACGCCGCGGAGCCGGCGGCCCTGGGGGCGAGGCCCGGGCTCTCCGCGGCAGGTCCGCCCCGTGGGGAGCTCGGTGCCTCTCGGAGACGGACGGCGCATGTTCGTGTTTCCGGAGGAAAACACATGCTCGAGAAAAGAGACACCTCCAGGCCACTGCTTCCCAGGCCCGAGTGTTGCAGAGCGCCGTCGGCTCCAGCGTGGCCTTTAAAGAGACTGAATCCTCACTTCGTAGTAACGTTAAGGGAGATGCTAGCATGTAGCAGCCGTGAGAAGTTAAACACACACACACACACACAAGGACCTACCTATGCATACATACACGCAGACCTGCACACATTCATACACAGACTCACACGCGTACAAACAGACATGCAGACTGACTCTGAACTGGGCGAACTCTGTGGAGGGCAGCCCGGAATGGGTGCTTTCACCACGAATTTGTCTATGTACAACTCTCAGTGGACTGGGCCAGAAGTAGCTGCCCTCCTTTCTCCCCTGCAGCTTACCCTGTTTCTGGAATGAACCATGTATCCTGGAACCCCTCCCCACGGATGAGGGCAGAAGGACATCAGTCCTACAACTACAGCTGGACTTGGCTTCCTGAAAAAGATTGCTTTTGAACTTTGGCTCTCTTCACCCGTATGCCGTCAGTGGCGTTCCCAGTGGTGCCTGTGGAAAGAGAGAGAATGAGAACAGCTGATCAGGAGAGAGAGAGAGAGAGAGAGAGAGAGAGAGAGAGAGAGAGAGAAAGAATGAATAGAGAGCAGGAGAGAGGTGGAGAGCAAGACTGAGAGAGAGTGTGAGCAATGATGAGAGCTTTAATTCATCAAGGAAATTTGTTTTTGGTTTGTTTCCCCCCTTACAGGTTATAGAACGAATCATGTCGTTACTGAGGAGTAAACCTCTCCGGGACGCTGTGCGTGGTCAGGACGCTGGCGAGGGGGACGGGGCAAGGCATGCATCTTGATCCCACAGCTCTGACCGTTGGGGTCCAGAAGAGAGGTGCACCACCTGGGAAGTGCCGATTCCACAGCATGCGGCCTGGCAGGGGAAGGGAAATGCAAGGGTGCGAAGAAGGAAGAGTGTTATACTCTCGACAGAGGATACCAAGAGCAGAGGCGACCCATGGAGGCCTGGCCTCCACCTGTCAGACCTGAATGCCTGTCCGCTAACGCCTGTGGCAGGAGAAATCCCCTCACCTTCCAGGAAACTGCAGATGGGCCTTGTCTATCCTTCCACCTGCCCTTGGATCTCCATTTGTATCAAACAGTTGGTTGCATTTTGAGGTTGTGGGTTTTCTCCTTCATACTTCCCTTTCCCTTCAAGTCTTTGGATGATAAGAAAACCAGTGAAGCTTGGTGCAAGCTCAAACTTTTCAATGGTGTGGAAATGCAAACAATACCAAGTAAAAATAATACAGATTTATTAAGATTTTTGGTTTTGAGGTGTTGTAGATAAATGTATTTATGTGCCTAGTGGGGAATACAATATTATGAATATTAAAAAAGGGGGCAATAAAATGGTATGTAAAATATGTATGAAGAAAAGGTGTATAAAAATGTGCCCTTATGCACGGAACTCTGTTTCTAAGTGCCAAGCACAGAAAGCCGCTAAATAAAATCTTTGCAATTGCTTTCTGCCTGTTTGTTCATACAGAAAAGTTAAATAACAGCCTTGTGCGTTTTCATTATGCTTTACCACGAGTACAGAACTTTCGTATATATTACTCTGTGTGATCTTTATGCAGACCCCATGAAGTAAGTATTACCATCCTCATTTTATAGCTACCAACTGCACTTCAGAGAGAGGGAGTGAATTATTCAGGATGATACAGCTGGTCAGAGAGGGAAACCAGGTCTTCTGACTCGAATGGATGTTTGCTTTCACATTAGCTGCCGAAATCCATGAGTCTGAGAGTAATTCTTATTATTACTATATGCTACCAGATACTATGCCATGTATTTTACATGGTTATCTCATTCTCCCACAATCCTGTGAGACAGGTATTCTTTGGATCATCATTCTGTCGATCCAGACACAAGCTTATAAAAGGTTCACTGCTTGACCAAGATCCCCAGGTTATAGAGCTGGCAGTCTGACCTTGGGATCTGTGCAGTTCGCACTGTGTCATTCAGCCAGAGGTCCAGCAGTTCCCTGAGGCCCTTGGACAATCAGGAATGAAGACCTATCCTAAGGGGTTGAGAGAAGAATGCCTCTCAGGCTGGAGTTCGCTTGGCATGTTTAATCGTAAAAGTACTCTCTCCCCCTTGAATGCATCACCGCAGCAAAGGAAACGTAGTTTTGAGTTGTCAGGTGCTACGTGACACCTTACAACAAATAAAGTGTCTCTGGTTGTGCCATTTACAAGCACTTTCACAGATTATCTCATTCGAGCCTCACAATAACCACGAAAGGGGGACAGGCCAGGAAGTATTGTTTTGCAAATAAGGAAATAAAATATAAAGGCGGTGCCTTCTCCATACCCTTGTGGCTGGGAAACCACAGAGCCGGGACTCGAAATCTTCTGTTCTTACCCCTGTCCCAGACTGTTTCCTGGTGGACAGTCAGACTGGTTGCTCACCGACTCATTTAACCGGGGATTGATCTGAGGGACTCAGGTTGCCGACCATCACCCTCATTCACTGGAAATAGAGCTTGGTTTGGGGAGCAAAAATCTTAATTAATGATTGTTTTAGTTTCATAAATAATTCAAAAGCATGGCATGCAAGTTAATCCCATTAGCCATCACATCGTTGCTAAAATAACTGGGACAATGACTAAAGTACCATCAAAGGCTGCAGACTTTCTGGGCATGACATGTCTCAAAACTGAAAAGCACACTCCTATTTGTAAACCTTGCCTCAGCCCTTGGCTTCATAATAGCACACCAAGAACAACTACATGTGAAGCTTATGGTTATTTCTTTCTGATTTAGCAATATGCCAAGCATTGTTTGCTGATCTAACACCCTTTGAAGTTTTCAGTAATAGATGATCACCAAATACCAAGTAGAAAACTTGACACTGAAATCTCCATATTTCGCTTAGTAGAAAGTAATAATTTCAATAATCACTTAGAGTGTTAAGGACAGAAAATTTTTAAAATTTGGATTAATTAGAATAATCCAACTCAGTTGCATCTGAATTATGGTCTGTGTTTTCATCTGGACCTGAGAAAGTAAAAAAAAAAAAAAAATTAAAAAATACACAAGCTAAATAAAGAATTATGAAGACTATGCTGTACCCAATCTCTGTGATGAAACAGTGACAACTTATGGTAAATAGCTTATCGATTACATACAAAGGGTATTAGAAGGATTATTCCTCTATAGGCTAAGATGTTCTCTCTTTGCTCCTTTTTTCTTGAGGAAAGGCTGAGTTGTTCATTTGTGCATCTTCAATGCCTAGGACAGTTCCTGACCTATTATAGAATCACAGTACATACTCAGTACTGAATTTGTCAACAACACCCATTTCTCAGGGATAGTGCAAAATGGTTGCATGACTGAATTATTTATTATTCACTCAAGGGAACCTGCATTAGCAGAGATTTATAGAATTCTGTGATAGAGTAGTTAATTTAAGGAGTAGCTAGCAAGGATCCATTATTAATAATGTAGGGTAAAAAATACACGCCATGATTTCTTTCTTGAAAGGGTTCACTTTTCAGGCAGCCATACACATATGAGATGAATGATATACAAGCTTCTGAAAATTCAGAGAAGATGCGTAGGGTAATAAGGCGAGGTTGATCATCTTCTTCCGGGAGGCACAACTTGAGCTTTAAGGATACTCAGAATTTTTATAGAAACAAGAACTGGTAGGTTAATAACAAAATAACATTTTAAAAGACAATAAAATGAATACATTTTGGAGGGAAAATGATAACATCTCAATTCATAGTGAACAGCTTAGTAGAGTTGGAGATATTCAGAACTTTGCAGCCTATAGATTACTATCTCCTTCTATGGAAAATGTTTCCTTAATGGGAGTTTTGAGGACTGATATCCAAGAGCAGAGCTGTTTGGTTGATGCCAAATGATTGATTCGCTGCTTAGTTTTTTCAGGATTTTAGAGAAGCTCTGTAGTACCAATTTGCATTTAGCAAGCTAAAGAGAGTTGTCTGCCCAATGAAATCCAGCCGTAAAGATACATTTCACAAAAACCTTTTTGCTTATGATCATCAACTGTAAATGTTATCTCCACACACACCTATGTATGACAAGCTTCACTCATTACTCATTCATTCAGTTCAGTTGGATAGATATTTACATAATGCTCTATGTCAAGTGCTGCTTCAGGCACTGAGAACATGGCAATGAACAACCAGAGATGTTCCTGCCTTCAAGGAGCTCATGGTCTGGTGGGAGACTGATTTTTTTTTTTTTTGGTAGCGTTCTTACTCTGTCTCCCAGACTGGAGTGCAGTGACAAAATCATGGCTCACACAACCCCTTGAGCTCAGGTGATTCTTCTGCCTCGGCCTCTTGCGTAGCTGGGACTACAGGCATGTGTCACCATGCCTGGCTAATTTTTTATTTTTGTAGAGGTCTGTTTCATTATATTGCCCAGGCTGGTCTTGAACTTCTGGGCTCAAGCAATCCTTCCACCTCGACTCCCTGAAGTGCTGGGATTACAGCCATGAACCACCGCACCTGGCCAGGGAGACTGATATGGAATACCTTAGCAAGTATATGAAGAACATAATTTCAGAGTGCGATCATTTTCAGGGAATTAAAAATAGTATGATGACAGGGAAAGACTGGAGACGAGAATGAAGGTTCATTTAGATAGAGTCTTCTAAGAGGGCTGCTTTCAGCAGGCGATGTTTGAGCTAGTACAAGTCCAGACATTTTCTTAGAATTGACTTACTCTAATTCATGCCGTGGGCAGCCATATCCTCCCTGGATGTGTTCTGCTGGTCTTGCAGCAGTTGAGTCAGGCATTTTTGTCCTTACAATGACTTTGCAGCATTGATATGCATTTGCCAAAGTATCTTGGGACCAGGGCCATTTAGAGACTCCTCAGATCTGAATCTGTCTTCTACATAGCCCCAATAAAGTCGTATGGTCAAGACTTTCTTAGCAGAGGATGAGAAGCATCCTTTCTGACTTTTTAAAGAGGTTAAAAGTATTAATCAACCAATTAATAGCAAGCAGATTAATAATGGACGTTAAATGGTTTGGAATTCTAAACCATAATGTTCTCAGAACTGTTCTATGTAATACGGAGATATCAAAAAATTCTTTCTGAAAGGAAATTTCAGCCTGGCTGAGGAGTCAAGATATATGCATATGAAACAGTGAACAATGAAAGCATTAAATTGGTAGTAAAGACCACGTATGCTGCAACATTTCAGAAGGAAACTAATTTTTATGGAGTGTTTATTACATGTTACACATTATGCAAGGTAATATCCTATAATCCCTGCAACTACCCTATAGGATTTGTATTTCAACCCCTATTTTATAGATGGGGAAAATGAAACTGCGAGAGATTAGTGATGTGCCCCAAATCACAGAGCTTGCAAGTAACAAACACAGAGCTCCAACCCAGGCCCTTCCACTATGACGTTTTTCCAAAAACGAGGTTCCCAGGGACTCAGATAAAGAGAGGTGGGTACATGGAGAAGGTCGGACTTGCACTGTACTTCGATGAATTCGTGGCAACCGTAAGAACTGAGGGGAAAGAGGGAGCCCCAGTGCGAGGGTGGCCCGAACGGTGCACACGTGGATTCTCTCTCTGTGTGTGCCAACGAGCTACGGCAACGGGGTTGAGGGAGAGGCCATTCGCTTTCTGGAGTCAAACCTCGGAATGTTCTCCCTGCTGGTTCCTTTTTCCTAAGTGAGGGGTCCTGGCTCTGCAACGTGGGCGATTCAGGATTTCCTCCCACGTCTCAGCGGGGTCCTTCAGCCTGGAGAGCACCAGCAGGGGCTGGGAGGGGATGGAGAAGCCACGCGGCAGCCCCCCTTCATCCCCCCCTCCCGTCCTCCCGCTCCCCCAGCCGGGGCCCCAGGGATGGGCTCCGGGCCGCTCTCTCCCAGCCAGGCTCTGCACAGAGCCCCCTCTTTTTCCCAGCCAGGCACACGGCGCCACGTGGGATGGCGAAAGGGGACCTTGCCGCTTAAAGCCGAGAAAACATTCATCATGTTTTCCTTCTTAGCTCATTTTACTGCTCGGGGCACTCATCTTTTATGGGCCAGCCTAACGGCATTTCCCACTTCAGATGCTTCCTCCTCACACTTTCCGCTTTCATGAGACTTCCCTGCAGGCCCTGCAGAGGCACAGAAGACCACAGGGGTTCTGAGTCCCTTTTGGTATTTTCACCCAGGGAAGCCAAAGTGGACCACGGGGCCACCAAAGGATTGCTAAGTCAGCCTCCGGCAGTTCTCGTTCTGGGGGAAGTTTCTGAACTTCGTGAAGAAGATTCTTGGGGTTCTCCTCATCTCATCATACTGTGCGTTCTTTCCCCAGATGTGGGCAGGCAGAGTTCCTCTTAAGCCGTCTCTAGAGGAGCAACAGACGAATCTCCAAATATTAACATATTCATGTTCATTTCTCACTCATCTCACTGTCCCACATGGAGTCTCTCATTCGGTGGCTCTTTTCCAAGAAACGATTCAGGAAAACAAGCTCGTTCCATTTCATGGCTCCACTGTCTTCAGCACGTTGCTTGGTACCTCTCCATTCAGCTAGTGGATGGAGAAAGAATTAAAACTTGAACATGGGAGGTATTCATAAGCCGGGTCTGACATGAGTCCATGACTCCCCCAACCCATTCTAAGGCATAGAAATCCAATGATCACGGCTAACTACAAGGAAAGCTGGGAAACGCAGCTGTGTGCCTAGGAGAAAAGGAAACAGCTTTGGTAGGCATTCAGGAGTCTCTGCTGGGCCCCCTCGGAACCAACCTAGCCTGAGCCAATCTTAAGCCAATCTTACCTTTGCCTGCTTTTCCTATAATCCCAGCAGGTCAAGGTAAGGCTGACTTCTAGTCCCAGATTCCCAGCTGCTTTGCAGAACAATCTGGAGCAGCTGGCTTTACTCCACTGGCGTTCGGTTCATCTGTAAGCTATGTCTTTCAGCAGGAGTTCCTTCCTATTCTCCTAAAACATCTTGAGGATTTATAAAAATGCAGAGCGCGCTTTCCTCAAGTGAGCTTTTCTCAAGCGGCCGGGTAAGACAGCACATCGTCCTGTTTAATTCCCAATAACAACTTTATGAGGTTGATAGTGGTATTATTATACCCACTTTTTAGGTGAGAGAAAAAATGCGGAAAGACTAAGAATCTTGCCGAAGATCACACTCAGGTAGTTTGCCTTTAGAGCCTGCCCTGTTAATTAATCAATGACAAATTAGTTAATTAGTTGGCTAAAGCAGACTTAAAAATCTTGATTTACTTGGGCAAAATGCTGAGAATGCTATAGATAAGGGATCTCCAACCCCTGGACCACGGACTGGTACTGGTTCGTGGCCTGTTAGGAGATGGGCCACACAGCAGGAGATGAGTGGTGGGCAAGTGAGCAAAATTTCATCTGCACGTACAGCTGCTCCCCATCACTTGCATGGCCACCTGTTGAATCGGCACTGAAGAGCCTGCTTTCGTTTCCCACATCCTGTCTTCGTGAAGCGGGGTTTCCTGCAGTGACGAGCAGCTAAAACAAGATTGCGGAGTACATCGGACATAAGCCACACACCTTGGGTGTCGTTGTCTCCCATACCCCCACATGGGACCATCTAGCCGTAGGAAAACAAACTCAGGGCTCTCATTGATCCTGCATTACGGCGAGTTGTATAATGACTTAGTTGTATATTACAATGCAAGAACAGAAACAAAGGGCACAATAAATGTCACGCACTCGAATCATCCCCAGACCATTCCTCCCCCACCCTGGTCCATGGAGCAACTGTCTTCCACAAAACTGGTCCCTGCTGCCAAAATGGCTGGGGACGACCGCTACAGCTAATGTATGTTCCCTGCCCTAACACACTTATAGTATAATAGGAATCACCTTTTACTCGGTTTCATTCCGAAAGAGCCCAAGCATGACATGCATATGGAAGTCATCTCTAGAGCGTCAGGCTTACATCAGCTGGCAGTTTTTGCAGGTCTTTGGATAACGCTTTTTGCCCCAAGACAGACGCGTGAAAAGCCTGATTATGTAATGTGATTTTCAGTTCCCGAAGAGCCAGTCTGTTTGGGAACCATATTCACACACCCTGTGACTGTGCTCAGGCCTCTGACCTCAGGTTGTTGCTCGTGGTGGTCCTCAGAGAGGAAGTGTACAGAGTGAGCTACCCTGCACAATAAACTGTCAGCTTTCTTGGGTCCCTGCCCTAGTTAGTCTACCAGTCTTCTTTTCAGAAGAAAACGAGCTATCCCTTTATCCAAAATGGTTCCCAGAAACACATAGGCAAACTGCCACAGGTTCCATCTCCAGAGTCTGCTTAAGAGGATGGTTTCATGCTTTATCAATAGGGCCTTTTCCCTAAATTCTGGTTTTGTCTCTTTGCAGTGTGGGTTTACATACATCTTCTCATGAAAGCTCTCCAAATCTCATCTTCACAAGGGCTCATTCTTCTGAAACATGGCCAGGAAAGTGCTTCCTTAACAGTTCAGAATTCGAGAAGATTGAGGGCCTACTGAAATAATTAGGACAAAGGATCCGGAGTGAGAAAAACCCAGTTTTGACTCAAAATTAGGACAAAGGATCCAGAGTGAGAAAAACCCAGTTTTGACTCAAACTACCAGGTACAAATTTCTCCAAGACTTAATTCCTCAGGGACATCCACCATTATGTAGCTGCACGGAGAAAACTGAAGGTGTTGAGACTGGCAGAGACGATCTCTGGGGTTCCTGGTTGTATTTAAGACAGGAGAATGTTTGTGTGCTGCTGGGGGCTTGGAGGGCCGTGGCTGAAAAGTTGAGACAGCGGGTGAGGGGTCCAGATATTTTAGCAGATAGTTTGGCTTGATAATGTCCATGAAACTTTACATAGCCTTTTGGGAGGATTTAAGGAAGAAACTGCCAGAGGATATTGAGCTATAGATGAAACTAAAGGCCAATCCAGGCGGCTGCTAAATTCTGTGTCTCCTACAAGGTGAAAGCATGGGACAGTCAGCCACCCTCTTCAACATGTCCCCCCAAGACATGGTAAATAAGTTACCCTCTGAGAATGAAACGTTAGTTAATTATAACCTTTCTTCAGTGACAACTCTAGTGGATGTATGTCCACTAAGTGAGTGTCTGAGTGTCAACACAAGTCATACTTAATATCTCATGACAAAGTAATACTGGCAACAGAAAGAGTTTCTGGAATAAAATTAATTCATAGGCCCGGAAATAATTTTCACCCTAACTTATTCAACTCAACCTTCGACAAATGACCCATCAACATGCACTGAACATCTATTTTGTGCAGAACAGAGTGCCACATATTGGTAATAGATAGATCAGTGCAAGCTAGTCCATACAGTTGAGGAGCTCTAATGTGACTTGTGGGAGACAGACCCAAAACAGAAGCAATTATTGTAGTGAGGAAATGCTATGATCGAGGTAAATACAATCAATCACCAAGGGAGCACTTGGTAAATCCAGAGTTCAGAGAAGTCTTTCTGAAGATAATAGTTGGAAGTTATAATGCTTAATATAGACACAGGATAAGCTGAGGACCAGTGATTATAATTAGGGTGGCCTTTCAATGTTTAAATTATTTCCGGGCAATACCGAAGCCACTGCCACGGGATGCAGCATGCACGTGGAATTTTGAAAATTTCATGTGAGAGGAGGTGGCTCTCCTACGGGGATGAGGGAAATAATGACACTCATGACCATGGGATGTTAGGAAATAATGACATATGGTCTGAGATTTAGAGTCTAAGGGACTAGGCACCATTGGCTATGTGGGAACTTGGTTTGATAAAAAGTGCCCTGAAGTTCAAAGGGCTACAAGAAGCAGCATAAGGGAACAATGCAGGCCCTTCACTGTCTTGCCATCTCCTTGTGTCCATAACCATCCCCCCGAAGACTGCAGGAGCCTGAGCTTCCACCTCTTGCATATCTGGAGAGCAACATTATGTATGACCACGTCATCTGCACACTGGGGAGCCTGATGACGTGAATGTGTGCAGACACTTAACCCACCACAGAAGAGCCAAGCACAGAGTGAAAAGGTCACTTGTGGGAAGGTGTGAGATGTGTGGGGAAAGCCAAATCACAGAAGAGCTACCCACGCAAGGGCCAAGTCAAGCAAGATTCAACAGGGGCCGTCTTGCCTGTGCAGGCATTTTATAAGCCCACACTCAAGGGTGCTAGCAGGACCCAGAGATGCAAAGTTATGAGCTATTTAACTTGGCCTCCAGCATGACTAGCTCTTTTGTGACTTGGCTGTTCCTGGGGATGTCACACCTTGATTCTATTGGGCTTTACTGAAGAATATTTTTTTAGGTGTGTTTTATGCTTTCAGTGACATAGTCCTTTCTGTTTAGAGAAATAATTAAAGAGGAATCAGTAGCAAGGGACATATATTATTCTAGTTTGCTATCTCAAGGAAAATGGTGCTTTGCAAATAGTTGTATTAAAGGAACATAAGTCACAGTGGGATCTGCAGTTGGCAAAACAAACAAACAAACGAAAAACTATCCTTTTTCTCTCACTGCATTAAGCAGTAGACCCCGATTAGAACTAGGTGACATTACAAAGAAAGTGGGAGGCGAGAGGATGATAGAATAGCTCTTAGACTTGAGTGATTATCTGTATTTGGCTTCAGCATTCCTAAATGCCTGCCACAAAAAACTCAAGAGGACAAGGGTTGCAGTATTTTTAAGCCTGAGGCCTGTCATCTGTTCTAAGAGAGCATGGACTTCACAGACTGTCCAAGCACATAAAGGAGTGCTGCTGTGGTGATAGGAGATCAGGAAGTTGGCCTGAGGACAGCATTCAGAAATCTGGAACAATGAGAAATGAGCAGAGACTCCTATAAAGCCTGGAGGCAGTGACTCTCCAGGATTCTGGTCTTCTAACTCAGTTTTATAGGTCAGGAGATGACAGAATGAAATGCACTCTTATCTGATTTCCATTGACTCCCCCCTGGAAGCGGAGATTTTACTAGAATGTTTTGCTTCTAAAGAAGCTACAGTCTTTGGGCCAAATCCAGTGCTTTTTCTGCTACACCATGGAAGGCAGCACACAAAGCAAGAGTCATAGACCTAGTTTAAAAAAAAAAAAGGCCTGGATTGGAGCGTTTTGTTCCTTATTTATTAGCCATCAGATGAAGATCAGAGTCTACCTCCTATGTGGTTAAAGATGACATTAAAATAATATAACCCAAAGCCCAATTTCAGGGAGGGCTAGTTGTGCTGGTGTTTGCCCATTTGTTTTCTTGATAGAAAATAACATGTCAACAAAAACTCTTTAAGATTTTTGGTGCTGGATAATTGGCTAGCCATATGCAGAAAAATAAACCTGGCTCTATCTCTCACCATATACAGAAATTAACTCAAGATGGATTAGAATTAAATGTAAGACTTGAAACAACACACATCCTAGAAGAAAACCTAGGAAACACTCTTCTGGACAATGGCCCAGGCATAAAATTTCTGATAAAGACCTCAAAAGCAATTTTAACAAAAACAAAATAAACAAATGAGACTTAATTAAACTCAAAAGCTTCTGCACAGCAAAAGAAATAATCGACAGGGTGAACAGAAAGCCTACTGAATGGGAAAAAAATTTGCAAATTATGCTTCAAACAAAGAGCTAATATCTAGAACCTACAAAGAACTTAAACAACTGAACATGAAAAAGAAAAAAAAACAACAACCCAAAAACAACCCTATCCAAAAGTGGGCAAAGGACATATTTAGACACTTCTCAAAAGAAAACATACAATCGGCCAACAAACATGTAAAGAAATTGCTCAACATTATTAATTATCAGAGAAATGCAAATTAAAATTGCAATGAGATATCACCTCACACCAGTCAGAATAGCTATTATTGGAAAATCACAGAACAACAGATGTTGGCTCAATTGTGAAAAAAAGAACACATTCACTGCTGGTAGGATTGTAAACTAGTTCAACCTCTATGGAAAAATAGTATAGAGATTTATCAAAGAACTAAAAATTGAACTATCATTTTACCCAGAAATCCCACTCATAAGGATCTATCCAAATGAAAGGAAATCAATATATTAAAAAAAAACTGTACTCATATGTTCATTGCAGCACCATTCACAACAACAAAATCATGGAACCAAAGTGCATAGCAATGATGTGCCTGGCTTTTAAAAAATGTGGTATTTATGCATCATGGAACACTATGCAGCCATAGCAAAGAATGAAATTATGTCCTCTGCAGCAACATGGATAGAGCTGTAGATTCTCATCCTGACTGAACTGACTCAGAAAGAGAAACTAAACATTGCATGTTCTTACTCATACTGCAGGAGCTGAATGGCCACAAAAATGGAAATAACAGACACTGGTGACATCAATAAGGGCGGGGGGAGGTGGAGAGGGGAGGATAGGGTTCAGAAGTTACATATTGGGTACAACGCGCGCTATCTGGGGAGTGGGCCACCTGAGACCCAGTCCCCACCACGACACAGCATGTCCATGTAACAAACATGCACATGTACCCCCAAATCTAAAGTAAAAATGGGAAAAAAGACACTATTAGAACAGCATGACTACCCGCTCCATTAAAGCCTTTCTGGAAAACTTTTGAACCAGGTTCAAAGGTCTTGCTTAGGTATGGTTGCAATTGGTGGGAGCATCTTTCTGGTAAACGGGGGTACCCAGGAATGATATTTTTATGTTTCATGGGACACTAATCAGGATGACCATAGCATGGATGGGCTGAAAGACTAGTAGATTAAAATCCTAGCTCTGCCCCTAATTTCCTGTTATGAAAGTCTTCGGACCTTTCTGGGCTCTGGTTTTCTGTCTTTAAAATAGAAATGTAACATGAGGTGATTTCTAAGGTCTTTGCCATCTCTGATGCTCCTTGAAAAATAGCCAGGTTTTGTCCATGATTTTTGGTCAACCTTTGGAGTAGATTCTGTTTAAAGATATAACTGAGAAAAAAGATCAGCAGTAGTAAGCTGACAAATCTCACTTGAATAGAAAATTAAACTCGAAAACTCAGATATCTTATCACGGCTTAAGCACTCCTAAATGCTTCTTAATTGGTTTTTATTGAAATATCTTTTCTTTTCACAGCTGTGACACTCTATGAAGTATAAAACCCCGAAGAAGACATTTGCCTTTCAGCATTTTGTAATGACGTTCCTGTATCTGGAATCAGTACTCAGGTCCATCACTTGCTGACATTCAGAGAAGCTTCATCTTCAAAACAGGAAAAATTACAGTTGTCTTTTACTTATGAAAGGGAAAGAACTCAATTACTTGTGCTTGAAAAGTTTTTACAAACTGTGTGTATATATATTCATAAATATATATATCCATAAATAAATATATATATTATATATATAGACTCCCTTAGTGGATTATGACGATTAAAGACAGGAGAATTTTTTTCTTATATTCTTGATGGTATATAGCATAGTACTGGAATCCTGTCAGGTTTTAAATTAATGAATTGGCTTGATAAATTAATGAGTCACTCTGATAAGGGCTAAATATTTTATTTACATATTCACTTTTTAAATTTAAAAATTATTTCTTGTCTGTCATAACAAAATGAAATGCCAAAGTGTATTCAGTAAAAATAAAAAATGTCCAGAATTCTCTTGTTAATTGTTTGATATGCACCTTTCTGGATTTTTTTCTCTAAGCCTATTCAGTCCACATACTTAGATATATTCACAGTGACACATCCATTTACATAATTTTCTTTCTTTCTTCTTTTTTTGTTTTAACCAAAAAATAAGATACATATTATTCTACAGGTATCTGGCTGCATACTATCCTGATTTTTATATACAGATCACTGCAGATAATAATTTAGATTGCTTTCATTTTATTAGCTATCTATCATCTATCTATCTATCTATCTATCTCTCTATCTATTGCCAGTATAAGCAATGCTGAAATAAAATTTTAAAACATATAGTTGGATCATTGTAAGCATAAAATCTTAAGCAACGCTTGTTTATGGATTGGGTCTGCTGGAAAATTGTGTTGGATTCCAAAGATAGATTTGGCTTTTAGTGACTTATCAAGGCTTCTTCAACTCTCTCATAATCTTAAAATGAGCAAGGCTTACTCAACAGCTGCCACCAGCCCTAGTTTCCCCAAATGGATCATCTTGTGAACTTCAGCAGACTTGACCATGACCATACTAGATGCTGGATCCAATAACCTCCCCTTCTCTTCCACAGATGCACAGGACAGGGACAGGGTTCTCCCTGCCTTTAACCATGCATAGACAATTTTAGCAACAGTTTCCCTGACATCTGCTTTACCAGGTTCTTAATCTTAGGAGGATTAGTAATTGATACCATAAATAATATCACCGGTGAGTGGCTGGAATCTTGGGATGGGGCAGGAATTTGACCTGGAGATTCTGGGGGATCCAACCACAGCAGTCTTGTGGTAAACTAATATCTGTGGCAAAAAAGGGCGACTCTAGCACATAGCTGAGTGGACACGCAGGATTCCCAGCCTGGAGGTGCTCTATAAATCAGATACAGTTTCCTGACCTATCTCTGGGATTATGTGTTGTCATGGTTACAACATGTGGTAGCTACAAGTTTGTTCGGTGGCCAGGGGGAGTGGGGCTTCAGGCTTCAGGCTTTAAGCCAGAGGTTGCAAACAGGTGGCATGGTTCTCAGTAAACAAGTAAAATGCTAGGTTTTAAAAATACTGAGCCAAAATTTAAAAATTGGGAGATTTCACATGAAAGTCTGGATTTCTGGTAGCTCATGGGAGAAACACAAAGATAGATTTGGTAATTTTAAGGTCACGGTTTTATGTGGATGCTGAGTAGAGCTGCCCTCTTTAGAAGGGTCATGAAATGTCCAGTTTGAGTTTGACAGTCTTCATCTCGTCTGCTTCACTGGCATTTGAGTCTGTAACTTCTGGCTTGGATGTGATGACATTTATAACTCAAAAATTCTGTTTGCTTAGCAGAAGAGGTAACCACTCCCATGACGTGAATTAGTGGCAACCTTCAGAGTTCTCAACCCTCAATTATTTCTTCTCTCATTTGCTGAGGACAAAAACGCCAACATTAAGATTAATTTGATAAGGAACAACCAACATTTATCCTAGCAGAATTATTATTTCTGTGCTACAGATAAATAATCTGAGGCCAAGAAATGTTCCGTATGTTGCCCAAGTTCACTGAGGTAGTAGGTGGTAGAGTCAATATTTGGACCCAGGCAGTGTCTTACCAGAAGTCGTGTTTGGAATCACTGGATCTCACTTCATCAGTCTCCTCCAAAGATGAAAAATGCCTCCAGATGAGATTTGGTGTGTTCATCAATTGATCCCAAAGGATAGTTAGATGACAGCTATGTCTTTAGCTAAGAAGTCTGGTCTATAGAATGGGCCTGACCAAGGATGAGTGGGCACTGAGAAGAATCTTCTAGTTAAGGGTCAGAACTGCTCAGAAAGGAAGGTATAGGAAGAACCCTGATGTTTAGGATAATGGAATGCAAACGACAGTGAGGAGAGAAGAAACATAACCTTTGGTTCAAGAGTGGAATGCATATCCTGAGGACTGAGAAACCAAGGCTCATCAACACGACCAAGGGGATTTTAGGTTAAACAAAGAGGGCGAGGTTGGAGTTAAAAATACAGCATGAAAGCTGAAGCTTGTGAAAAAACAATGAAACTCTTTTGCCAGAACTTGCCCAGTCATTTGGTAAATGCCTATGACGTATGGCAGACAGGAGAGAAGAGGAGGAGCAAGGCACCTCAGTTTCGAACAAGTGTCCATTTCCTTCTCCAAGAAGAAGTTCCTCGGGACTGGCAAGTGTAGAACAGACAGAATCAAAAAGGGGCTGAAGCCCAAGATAGGTGAGGGTAAGCCCTAGAAAGAAGGCAGGTGTGACTCAGTGGGGGAGAATCTGAGTTTCGGATTTGGAAGGACCTGGTTGACTCTTCTCAGCCTGACTCTAGCTCTGTAACTGTCGTCCGCTTTTCTTCTCTTAGCCTCAGTTTTCAGAGCATTGTTGTTAGGATTAAATGAGCTCTATGTGTTAAATGCCTGGCTCACAGCAGACCCTTAGCACAAATCTGAGTGGACACACAGGTTTCACAGTCTGGAGATACTCCAAAAAGAAGATAAAGTTTCCCGACTGATTGCTGGGATGATCTGGAGTTACAGTATTTGGTAGCTGCAAGTGTTTTTTGACCCTGAGGGAGTAGGGCTCCAGACTTCATGAAGTTCAATTCTTTAGATGCAGATGAATCATGCCATTGGTACCAGGAGAAATTATAGATGAGATGAGAAAACCATGTTGGCAGGGGTTAAGAAATCATGGATATTAAAAGAGAGAGGTCCTAAAAAAAAAAATGGAGAAGGGCAAATGTCATCATTTTGAAAGAGGAAGAAAGTTTAAACACTGAAGACTTGATGCCAAATCCAGGAAATATTCTGGACTATAATAACAAGCAGATGATTTGAGAGTTTAGAAAAGACAGAAATGATGACGAGGGGTCAGCCCAGGATTTTTAAGAAGATCTAATCTCAAGAAAAGCCCATTATATCTTCTTGTCAAAATTGCTAAGCTACTTGATTAGAATAATGCTATGACTTAGCTAATCACACTATAAATGTGACACTTGACAAGGATTTTAAGACATTTTGTAGATGAGATGGTGAGACATGCACCGAATGACAATACAGTCCAAGCGTGTACAACTGAAACACTATTAATGGACTGCTCTAGATTCTTGAGGGAGTCCCCAGAGCTATACCACAGGGTCTGTCCTTAGCCTGATCTTTATCAACGTCTTCATTAGTAATTTGGATGAAAATAGATTGCATATCAGAAAAAACTTCAGTATCTTATCAAAGACTGAAAGAGGAAAATAATACACCGAATGAAGGAATCAAGATTGAAAAATATATTAACAGTCTTCAAAGTGGGACAATAATGAAAAGCCAACTTGACAGAGGTGCATTTTTATTTTTAAATTCCAGAATTTTCAGAAAGTACAGAAAAAGGGAGAAACTATGTTGGAAAAAGCGTATGTGAAAAAAGATTTGTTTTTTCCTTCTTTTCGGTTGTTGACTGGAATTTCAATATGAGTCAAAGTATGTTGTAATTTCTAAAATAATGAATTCAATTCTAGGCTGCAGGGACTAGATTATGTGAGATAATACGTTGGACCCCAGTCAGACCATGTCTGTAGTAGTGGCAATAGCAGCAGTCAAAATAGAGGTGTTGTTCACGGTAATGGTAGTTAACATTTGTGAGTGTTTCTCTCTATATGGCACTATGTTTTCACAAGAAAGTATTAGGCTAACACTCATAGCAGTACTAGGCTAATGGCTGAAATAACTTTAAAATCTCAGTGACTTCTCACAATACAATTTTATCCTTGCCTTTGCTGCACACCAGTGTGGATCAGGGGAGAGGTGGCGGCGAGGGGATGCGGTCGTGCAGAGACTCGGGTTCTTTCCATCTCATAGCTCCACCATCCTGTAAGTCCTTGAAGTTGTTTCCATTTAGTAGGTAGATGGAGAAAGAGAGGGAGGTTGACACACAATAAAATTTGGGGGGCAAGATAATACGTCTGGAAGTGTTATGTATCACTTGTGTCCACCTTCCATTGCCTGGAACGCAATCACAGAGTGTCTCCTAACTACACAGGAGGCTAGACCACCGATTCCAGTGTGCCCAAGAAGATAAACAGAGATCAGAAGCTGGTAAGAACTAGCAGGTGGAATTATGTCTTTTAATAGTCAATATGTATGTATGAGGTAGATGATACTATTAAACTTCACTTTGAAGAAGAAAAAAAGAAGAAATTCAGTGATGCCACAGTTCAGATCTGTGTAGTACACTTACAGAAGAATAATGACAAGTTACGTGCTTCAAAGAAATGGGACTTTTAGAGATGTCACATGAGATTTCTACATATGAAATGAGACCTTCATAGCAAAAGTTTGACGGACGTGTTTGTGTACAACCTGGAAAGTATAAGATGAATGGATGTTATGATAATTATCTTCCAAATAGTTGAAGAGCTCATTTCAACCTGATGTAAAGAAACAGCTTTCTAGAAGTTAGAGGCATTCTACAAAGAGCCACGATGGCTGGCTTTGCTAAGTACTCTTTGTTTAAGAGTTCTTGTGGAGGCACAAGGAGTGTCTCTGAAGGATATTGTTGAGGGGACTACCAATTTGGGTAGAAGCTTCGAGTCTGTGAGTTTGTGGGATAAAAGACACTGTGTCTCTTTTAAATTGTTGCCATGCGTCTCCACTTTCTCACTTGGCATCACGGGTGGAAACAGTCTTCTGCAAATTTACCACGCAAACACAGTAAAATTTCTTTAATTTAGGTTAACTGGGCAGGGTGTGTATGTGTGAAGTTGTGGGGGTGGTGGTGAAGAGGAAGCAGGATATAAACAAGCTGGTCTGAATTAGGTATTAAGAATGAATAAAACCACGTTCTAAAAAGAAATCAGGTTTTATTCTATTACTTTCACCTAGATTAATTTTACCTCCTTTTGGGATATATTTTTGGTAGAGAAGCCTGACATTTTGTGTATGCCTTTTGGCAAATAAATCAGTGCTCCTAAATGGGGTGAATGGTGGTTGTTTTTTCATTCAAGTGCGTTAATAGAAAATTTCCACATATTATTTTCTTTCCTCCCTAGTTGGTTTAGTCCATCTTACTTAATCCGCATTAGAAATGCAAGCTTAATTTCAGGCCCTGTTCTAAGCATTAAAAACTCTGAGTTAGGGACATTTGAATGAGTGAGAAACATTTTAAAAGTCATTTTGGTTCCTTAAGGCAAATCTTTGAGGCATTTCTATTAATACTCACTTAGGTGAAAATGACAATTCCTTTCTTTAGTGTCATTCCTTATTAGACTAGATTTCTTGCTCTCTCCTTCCTTTCGCTTATTCTGTGCCCACCATCTGCTTACTCTTAAGTTTGTGCTTTTTGTGATCTTCTCTTTTCTCTCATAAATTTTGGCAGTGATTATGTATCCTGGGCTCTAGAGCCTAAGAAAGCTTGAGAGGAAGTGTGTGGAGCTGGGGGATGGCATGGGGCTGCCAGAATAACAATTTTCTGAACTGAGTCACATTTTCTATGACTCAATGTAGGGACTTTATTGGAGTTTTGTAGATCCAGTCCTACTGGAGGGGGGCAGAAGACATGGGCCAGACTTCCAGCTCTGCCTTCCATGAGTTAGGAAACCTTGGTTAAGTGATTTCAACTTTCTGAATCTTGGTCTTGACATTTAAAAACCAAGAATACACGAGTTTAAGAACAACCTGGACAACTTGGTGAGACCTCATCTCTACAATAAATGAAAATACTTAGCTGGGCGTGGTAGTGCGCGCCTGTAGTTCCAGCTCCTTGGAAGGCTGAGGCAGAAGGATCGCCGGAGTCCAGCAGGTCGACGCTGGGGTGGCCGTGAGCGTGCCACCGCACTCCAGCTTGGGTGACAGAGTGAAACTCAAACAAACAAACAAACAAAACCAACCAACCAAACAAAGTCAAGAAAAATAAGATCATCTGCCCTACCTACACCTTTTCAGAGTTAATATGTCAATACTGTAAAGTATATGAAAGTTCTTTGGAAGGAAGAAGTTGCTTTTCTCTTTCTTCTCCCCCTTTTTATTTTCCGTATTTCTTTAAAAATTGACTTCATGGGCCCTAACCGTCAAAAGAAATCGAACTTTTGCACACTTACCCTTGAATCACCCTTAACATCTTACAGGATGAGGGTTGTGGAGAGGGTTATATCTTTATGAGTGAATGATTCTCCTCTCCTGGTCTTCAAAACCCCAGTAGAGCTGAGGTGAGCAGTGATAGGAGCATTCTGGGGAAATGTTTCACTTCTTCAGAGAGATGGGACAAAGGCATCTTCAGCAGAGGAGTCCTTTGTGTCCAGGGCCAGGCAGAATTGCCGATTCCAACAGAATATTGTTCTGCTTTTTGAGAAAACAATGGCTTCCTTCACACAGGAAGACGCCGAGATAATTAAATTCCTTGCAGGTAAGAGTCAAGGGTAGATCTAGTTTTGTCACCAACTCAGTGTGAATTTTAATGTGGTGGTCATGAAAATGCACCTCAAAGACCTCCACATACAGGGAGAATAATTGGCCAAGGGCCTAGAGGCTGCCCTCTGAAATCCACAGCCTCCTCTGCACCGAGGCCACGCTTCCCATGAGTTGCTCAAGAACGGAGGCGAGACCACTCCTGAGAAGTGTGGGATTCCACTGAGAGCGGACTCTAAAGGGCACGGACACCCCAGGGGCCTTGCTGAATCTTCCTCTGACAGCACAGCAGTCTAGGACCCTTCTGCCTAACCGTCTCTCATTCTCTGCTTCACTCAGGGCCAGGCCTGGTCTGATGACTCTCCCATCTTTCTTCCATCCCTTCCACACAGGCGTTTCCGCTAATAAAATCTTAGCACATTTAATCCTAGCTGGACTCCTGCTTTTCATAGGCTCCAGAATAACACACTTGGCAGCTCATCAAAACTTCTCAGTTTCATTTTTTATATCTCGCGAATTGGGAGAATTGGGGGACAGATAGAGGAGCTAGAAAAGAGAAACTGAGATTTATTTCGTGTCCACTGCATGCTGCACATTGTGCATACACTGCTTCACATCATTATCTCATCAACTTTAATGTGTTAGGCAGCTTTGATATTTTACAAAAGAGGTAGCTGGTGTTCGGGGAAATTAAATAACTAGCCCAAGTTTACGTAACTAATATCTGCAGAGCCTGGATCAGAACTCGGGTCTCTTTCAACCTCAAAGGTTTGTCCTTATCAAGGTTTTATCTACCACTTTCTCTCCTTTTCTGGCTGCTTTAGTGAGAGGATCAAATGAGATAACAAGCGTGAAGGCCTTTGACAATGTCAACACACTGTTACTCTAAAGCCAGAGGTGTATTTCTTTTGGTTACAGTCAGGACCACCACAAAATATGCAGAACCCTGAAAATGTGGGGCTCCTTGTTCAAATTTGCTGAGAATTTCAAAATGGCAAGAGTAGAGCATTAAACCAACTATGGGGCTTTCAGAGTGGATCTATGAAGCCAGCTCTGGTAACAGCAGGCTCGTCAATACAGAGGCAATACAATTGAACTTGTATATTTTCTAGAAGAATATATAAGAACAGATGAACTGTTCAGAGAGATGATGTAGAAAAGAAAGTCCTCGCTATCTGAGACACAGTGCAGCAGAAATGACCTCTGGCTATCTTTAGGAAAGCCACCAAGCCTGCCAAACAAAAACAGAGACTTGCAAAAGAGATCCAATAATGTTTATGAGAAAGCATGGGGCAAAGGGCAGGATGTGCCTGTAGCAATTCCTTACCAGCTCTAGTGTTTCTGGTGCTGGATGCCTAGGCTTCATCAAAAGACATCAGGGGGCCTCTGCTCTAAGCCTTAGCTCATGGAAAATCACAGGTTCTTCTGCCTTTTCTGTCAAGCTGTAGAAAGCCATGCCTGCTAAATTAAAATTAGTTCTGGGCTCAGTTTTGGGGGGCAGCTTGCTCTCTTGAGGGTAGAGTTGCTGTCTTCAAGTATGGGGCAAAAGCCAATCGTAGCTCTGTAGACACCCACACCTACTTCCCTTAGCCAGATGAGTGGCACTGTGGTTCTGTGGAGGCTTCAGATCCCAGCAGCCTCACTGAGGGTACCTGGATGTAGTCGTGTGACTATGATACTTTAAGCCATGCGGGGAAAAAAAAAAGAGTGTCATTTTTCCTGTGGTTGGCAGCATCGTTGGTTGGGCCAAATATCCATTTGTTGTGAAAAACCCACATGAGCCTCTTTGTAAGGTAGTGAGAGGTATATGTGCACATTCTTCTGGCCCTTGGGTTCCAGGGAGCATACGGATCCTTTTAACCTGGGCAGGGACATCCATCAGCATTGTCCTCGTTCCTGCTCGGGTTTGACCTTCTGCTTTGAGCTTTTGACATGGTTAATAAGCACTACTCGATCATTTCATGGAATAAAAGCTGGTGACAGCCTGGAGGAAAATGGTCATGAATCTTAGAGTTAGTCAATGGTGGGGACCTCTGTTGTCCACCCCTGTGCCTTTGGGCAATCTAGCGCCAGCCTCCTCTCTCATCACTTCTTTGTGTGCTCTTTGTGCTAACCGATGCCATACTGCTTCACACTTGTTCGCTTTTGCAGACCCTTTAATTGGCCTGGAGTGCCCTGTGTACCTAGTTCATGTGAAGAACTCCCACTTGTTTTTTTTAAGATGCTGTTTAGACATGTCAATAGCTTGCTCCACCCTCCAGAGCCTCATTCCCGTCTCTTAGTACTAACCCACCTCGAGTCATCGTCTGTTTGCGTGCTGCCCCCCACCCCACTGGTTGCTGAGAGCTTCAAGAACTGAAATTGTTCTTCCGGATCTCCAGAAGCCTGAGGACTGCAGCTTCCAAGGCGTAGTAGATTTTCATTAAATGACTGGTGAATAAGAAGTGATTAAATGCACCATCCCATATCCAGGGGGTCTCTCCCAGTGTCCTTCCACAGAACCAATCACTTCCTAGTCCTAGTTTCTCTTTTTCTGGCCTCAGTGGAAATACAGACATCATCTTCATATCACAGACTATGGACAACACTCAGCCTTTACCTCACACAGAGGAGCAATCTCTGTCTCTTTAATAAAGTTATACAGGTCTTGTTTTTCAACTTTCAGCTGCATTCCATGTTCTCTCCAGAAATTTCTGGAGAGATGAGTCATACCAATCACAGGATTCATTTTTCTAGAATAGTTTTTGATAGTTAGAAGGCAAGGATATAATCAGCATGGCTTGATGGACACAGCCCTACAAAGTAATTCCTGGGTGGTGTGCAATTTAGTGTCTAGTCTGGATGGGAAGAAAAATGTTTCCCGAAGATCAAAGGGGATCTATGTCTTGGGGCTCAGGATGAGGTAAATTAATATCATCAAATAATTCCACAGATTAGAATAGTTTACAGGTTGCCAGAGAGCCACCCTGGATTACAGTACACGTATCATCCACTATTTATACCTGGAAATGTTCAGAAACCATTCTATTTTACTCTCCATGATGAAGATCATAGGACAGTTATTTTATAAGAGGAATATAGGTATCATTTGAGATTTGTAAGGCCATGACTAAGCCTGTAACACATTGAAAACAATTTCAAAGCTAAAATCACTTTATTGGCCTAGATCTTTTGAGTGGAGGGATAAAAGATATGACAGAAAAAAAAAATCCCAAATTTATGGTTAAGAAACCACAGATGTCCATTTCTCCAGGCTGCTGGTGTCTTCCACCTGTGCTGTTTGCAGATTCCTTTTATGTGCGGGGCACTGCACGACAGGAAAAGGCTTTAACTCTGTTTGACACCCAGATTTGTCAGAAGTACAGCAGGCTGGGGTCTGTTTCCATGGCAAAGATGACAAGATCCAGCCGTTTATTTCCCTACCCCCTGAGTCAGAGAAGAGGCTGCTATGAGACCACGAAGGGAGATCGCCACAAGAACCTGTGAGCTTCCTTTGTGTTTGTGCACTTAGCCCCTTGGCTGATTGCCGCAAGGTAGAGCAGACAAGATTGTGGGAGGGAGTAACAGTGCCACATCACTGTCCCAGGAGGGTTTCAGAGGTAAGCCGGGACATACTAGTGGTGATAATCACACCGGCTTCTGGTGGGGGGCTGAAAGTCTGTCCTGAGGTCACCCGTGAGAGGAATGGCGGCAGGACCATGTATAGAAGTCTCAGATTTGTGTAGCTCTGTCCTGATTTCACATGGCTTGCTCATTTTGGACCATATCAGATCATTGTGTCAGATCACGTTGTCTGAGTTTTAATTCAAAAAACATGGTTATGACCGACATGGATAATTTGTGAAGGGCACCGCCCATCCTTCTGATGACTGCGTGCCTCTCCCAGAGGGATGTATTTGAAATTCTGAGAGAAGCGCCACATTGGGTCTCTCATACGTCAGAGAAATATTTTCCAAACTGTTTTCCAAGGAACTGTTAGTAGGTGCTTATCAAAAATTAGGAGCTGTGGCTTAAGAAAATTTGTCAACACTGGGTTTAAAAAAATTAAGCAGAAGTCTTTATGCAGGTAATTATCTGAGCTCTTAATTTGCTAACTTAAATTGTGGCTCCCTGAGACAAATGTGAGATATTTTCCAAGCTTATTGCCTAAGGAAATATATTGCTTGGGGCATATTTTTCTGATACTGTTATTCAAAATAACTGTCTTTAGAAACCATAGTTTGAAAATAGGGTGCACTTGTAATTTGTCATCCGAGCCCGGGAAATTTTGAGACAAAAAGGGGCACGGTTATATCAATATAACAATTACAATATAGTACTGTCCCAGGTAAGCTGAAGACATCTGGTCACCCAACTTAGAAGACACAAGCTTAGCTTCTTCCAGAAAAAGTTGAATGGGAGACTCTTGGAGCACTGGGATTTTTAGGGAGGAGGCGGCATTGATAGAGACTATCACTGGGGATGTAGGAGACGTCAATCGCAAATTCACAGTTGACTCAGGGATTCTTAGTCACAGCGAGGAGGAGACCTTTGGAGGACTCCTTGGCAGAGCTACAAACGGCAGCTATCAGTAATATAGGTGGGAAACGCATTACCATCCTGAAGCAGGACCTTTCTGCCACTCAGCTGATGTGACTCAGTCCCTGTATTTCAGCGGAATAATGTGCTCACCAGTGGCATCAAGTCTCGGTGTGAGTGCCTGTGACCCCTACTTGTAAAACGGCCAATTGCAAAAACAAACAAGCAGCTTCAAGCACCCTGGGAAAAGAGGATGCCATTTCACTTAGGATTTGCCAAATAAAACAGTCTAGAAAAAACAAAATAAATAACTTTCTTAGGCCTAATGAGAAACGGCGAGTGTTTCTAATTCAGGCCTCCTCTGCGCCTCCTGTCTTCCATGAACCATTGGAACCTGGTCTCGTTGAGATTGCTGCTCTTTGCCCAGCCAGATGGGCCTGCTTTACGGTTGGCTTAGATGTCCTGGGTTTTCTCTGAGTATGCATTCTCTCTAGCACAGTGTCCATTTCCTCCTCTGTACATCACACAATTTTTAAAATTCTTGATCTACTAAAGATCTTCTATTTACTTTGCCTGACTCCCAATCCTGGGGCCTCAACCAGAGGAAGATGAGCAGAAGACCATCCCAAATTTCTTTCATCCCTGGATCAGAAAAAAAACCAGCTCTGTGTCATTCGTTGATTTATCATTTAAATATTTTATTATTATTATTATTATTTGGTAAGAGCTTTTAAGCAGAGAGTATGGCATGATAAGTTTTTTTTTTTTTTTAATTACATACAATCTACTGGCCACAGTGAGAAAATCGGATTGAAAATGACTATTTTGGGGGCAGGAAGTCCAGCAGAGGGGATTTTTCAAGAGTCCACCTCCATCTGTGCTAGAAGCTGAGAGACCCCTTTAGAGTGATTCTCCTGTGGGTCTCAAAGCTATAGAGAAAGGACCAGAGTTGGTAGCAGCCTGTAACAAAGACTTACATTTGTGTTTAGATTATCAGTACTTTGAAAGGCACTCTTACGATGATCAACTGCGATCCTTAGAATTATTTTGTGAATTTGTAAGTGCAGGGGTTTGTGTTTCCATGGCAGAAATAGGGAAATTCTGAGGTTCAGAGTAGTTTAGCCTTTCTGTTATTGGCTGCTACCTACGGTCGTTAATGACAGAGCCAGCGCTAGAACCTGTCTCCTATCCAGTCCTCAATGAGTTTTACCTCGGCAAGCTCCTCATTTGACAGCAGTTCTTTTGGGATTCAGGGTATACGTAATGAGTCTGGGAGGGGGTACAGTGGGCATGCTTCACCCCTCGATGCTGAGAAATTATGTCCTCTCCGTGGAGTGAAGGCTCAGACTCTTGTGTCCTGAAAGGTCAGGTTTAGTCATCGTACTGGATTGAATAGTGTCCCACCGATTCATATCCTTCCTGGAACTTCTGAATGTGACTTAGGGTTTGAAAACAGGATCTTAATTTTAAGCTAAGATGAAGTCATACTGGAATAGGGTGGGTTTTAAACCCAATAGGACTGGTGCCCTTGTAAAAAGAGGAGAAGGGAGGCAGGTTCAGAGACACATTGGGGAGTATGTTACGGGACAATGGAGGCAGAAATTGGAGTCATGCCTTTACAAGTCAAGAAACTCCAAGGACTGCCAGCAGCCACAGAAAGCTAGGAGAGAGGCTTGGAAAGATTCTCCCTCAGAGCCTTCCCAAGGAATCAATCTGGTTGACCTCTTGATTTCAGACTTCTGGACTCCAGAACAGTGAGAGAACACATTTTCACTGTTTTAAGGTACCTAGTTTGTGGGACTTTGTTATGGCAGCCTTCGGAAATGAATACAGCCATACTCTGGGACAGTATTGTCCAACAGAAATATAATATGACTCACATATGCAATTTTGAATATTTTAGTAGCTGCAATGAAAGTAAAAAGAATAAATTAATTCAGTCATATATTTAATTTAACCTAATATAACAATATATTGCCACAAAGTAATGATAAATATGCGAGATGATGAATATTTTAATTAGTCTGATTTATTCATTTTACAATGTAACATGTATCACAACATCGCATTCTACCCCATAAGTACACACAATTATTATTTGTTGACTGAAAACTAAAAAAAAAATTTTTAAACATGTAATCCACATAAAATTATGTATGCTATATTTTATAATATATTTGCACACTCAATCTTTGAATCTGATGTGTATTTCACACATATAGCACATCTTAAATTCATGATAGTCATTTCAAGTCCTCAATTGTCACACATGACTAGTGGCTTCCATATTGGATAACGTGGGACTGGACTTTCTTCTCTTTGTATGCTGGTGTGCATTATTGCCTTACTCCAGTGAGGGCAGGAGAGAGAGCAAGAAGAAAGGCCTTTTCCCTTAAGGTCATGCCTCCTGATGCTCTCTCCATTTCTATTGATTAGTCCTAAATACACAGCCCCTCAAATACCCACTGCTTCTCCATCAGGAAGCACCATCAGGTCCAGTCCTGCCCCTAGTGTCACCAGCGTATCTGAGATGAATGGGACAGGGCAGAATTCCTTTCCGAACTTGTTGCTTCCTCAGTGTGGTTTTAGGACCTGTCTTAAGACCTTCTTGTTGGTTTGGGTCAATCTCCTTTCAGCTCTCTATTTTTTCCTAGGAGCAAGAGATTGTCAGTTCTCTGGCTCCTTGGCCGAACTCCGAATATCCCTTGTCCCGAAACAGACATTTAAGCACACATTCTTCCTTCCTGCCCTCACACCGTTGCCAGGAGTGAGGCAGCAGGCGAGGGTCTGAATCTGACACTGACAGATTCTCATGCCGATTCCAAAGAGATGCCCAATACCAAATGT